>CAJNDV010037551.1:71826-130966 GCA_905221635.1 Symbiodinium sp. CCMP2456 | reverse complement strand
CTGCTCCCGCCCCATGCCCTAAGCAAAGCAAAGAGAGAGAGAGAGAGAGAGAGAGAGAGAGAGAGGGAGAGAGAGAGGTCCGGGTGGTCGGGCAGGGCAAAGGCCTGAGGGTCCCCAGCGGACCCCTAAGCCCGGCAGAAAGTAAGAAAAGAGTTCCGTAACCATCTTGGCTCAAGGTCTTCTTCCTGTACGACATCGACCTGATCCACGCGTGCTCGAAGGGGGGGACGGGGGGACTGGTGCCCCAGACCTGTGCCGCCTGGGGGGCCTGAAGCACACCTCCTCTTCTCACGTCACAACTCAAGCCTAGTCTGACGCAATCCGAGCTGCCGCCTACCTCCTTGAGCCCCTACAACCTTGCACGGAGCGAGGGGGAAGCAAGATCTGACTCCCCACTGCTACAGGGTCCTACTTCGCGGGGGGACTCAAATGCACGAGGGCCCGACCTAAGAGTACCTGTGCTTTGGGCGGGGAATGTTCCTATATCAGGTATGGGCCGTAGTTTGCTGTGTTGTGCCTGGTCTTGATGCCGATTGCACAGTTGTTTTCCTTTTGGCGTGGGGTATGCACACCCACGTGCCCCAATCCAGACGGGCCGCTGAGCCATCCAAACCCGAGCCGTACCGGGGCCTGAGCCCCTTCTCTGTAACTCTTGAAAGACGGGCCGCTGGTGCCTTGCAACTCCGATCCACATTTGCCGTGCCCAGGTGGCTGCATTCCGACGCGGGACGGACAGATCCCCAAGCAAGAGTTCCGTTCCGGATCAGGTGGGGAGGCAGGTAAGCTGTAGCACAGTTCACAGCACGGGGCCGCCACAACAAAGTTGCTATGTGTTCGTATGTTTGGATTGCCTTCGAAGTGGCGGCCCGAGCACACACGCTCTCGGACGACCTGCCTCAGACCGCCGGGGGATCATGGTCAGAGTTTAAGAGGGTGTTTTGGGGGGGTTTCAATGGTATCAGGAGTCGCTCCGGCGCAAACAGGCCCCGAAGAGGAACCTTTGAGCCTGCCACCCATTCGCGACGTGGTGAGAGGTGAGATTCAGGTTCAGGGTGCTGTGTCCAGAGTTACTGACGGGGTTGCCGCCCTTGAACGTGGTCTTCAAGCCCATAATGATCGCACCTTCCGGGCAGTGGAGACACTGTCATCCGGCCAGGCAGAACATGGTTTGCGTATGGAAGAACTTGCCGCGGACTCTAAAGCCATGGTTGCCCGGATTGCCCAGCTGGAGAATAAAGTCATCGAATCGTCGGGTAGCACTCCCTCGACCATGGATTCTGGCCGCGTACCTGCACTAGTGATGGGTGGTTGGCCCCCGAAACCCTTGCAAGTGATGTCTTGCAGAAGGCAAATGAGATGGCGCGGGATCTCCAATTACAGCTGAACATGTCAGAAGCTTTCGTGCCAGGGGTTCGCAGAGGGGTTTTGGTCCCCATTGCCCCTGCCCAACCTGGGAAAGGCTCGCCTGAGGCTAGCGACATTCTCCAGGTTAGCTGGGATTCATGCCACATCCATCAAAAAAGCGAGTCTCGGCGAGAGCGAGCTGTTTGTGTGTTTTCTTCTCGGTCGTCGCTCGGCTAACTCGCTACTCTAGCTAGACTAATACTGTCCGGAGGGAGCCCGGGGATGGTGGTGGGTTGGATAGGATGCTAGTGCACAAAAAACGAAAGACACAAATAAAGAAATAAACGGATAAATACAGAAAGAAATACCGAAAGAACGAAATACAAAGTAAACCGTCAATAGTGAAAGAAGACAGAACGAAAAACGAAGCAAACAAATAGCTATCGACAGAGCTAAAGACAGAACTAACGAGAAAGCAAGAATTAATGTAGCAATCAAAATATAAGCTTGCATCGGTGTTATTGTTTATGATAAAGAAAATTCAATAAAGTCGGATTAAGTTAAAATGATAAGACCATCAGATAGCATACGCAAACCGTGTATATAAGACCTAGTATGCACAGCATGGCCTGATGCTGTCTAATACAATCTTGTCGTATGGTTATATTAGAACATACGTGGTTATGCTATTTCATGCGAAATTGTATGATGTTACGAAGTACAGTATAAGGTCACAGTAAGTGCGTTATGCCGTTATGCATTATTCCATTACATGATGTTGTAGTTCTTATATTTGCTTCGTATTGAAACATGGTATACAAGGCCATACCGGCTGAATGACCCCCAACAACGATGAAGGCAGGCTGTGCATTCAAGGCGTTTGTTTGTTGTTTTCGCAGTTCAGGCAAGTCCTGCATTGGCAGGTTTGCCTACTGCGGGGGGGAAAAGTGCCCCGCCCTGACGCTCAGTGCTATGGCTGCTCCACAGACAACATGCCAGGACGGTGAGCTTTGTTTAGCGGTCCGCATCAGGCAGTTAGGCCAGCAAGGCGTGTTGAATGCAATCAAGATAAGACCTTGCCGCTTCTGTTTTGTTTTTGATATGTTTAAGTTGGATGGGGCCACCCTCCTGTAATGGTTCAAAACTAGGTTTAAGACTAAACACACAGCCGGAAAGTAGCACCAGCAAACGAGATCGAATTTGGGGCCCGGGAGCCATCCATCAAACTCAGAGCCGAGTCAGCTTGGAGCTCGGGAGCTCCCCATCAAACTCATAGCCAACCCACTCTAGGGACCGGGGGCCCTTCACTCAGCTATTAATTAAGGATGGAAGGGCTTAGATTCCTGAGCACCCACACCTACAAACCAGCTCCGTTTGGTTGGGCTGGATATGTGCCCCGAGGCATCGAATCAGAGTGGATTCCCATGTGACCGAAGAGAAAGAGTTCGGTTCTCTAACACACATCGTGTCAAAAAACCCAAAGTTGACTGCACGTTTAGCCTCGTATGAACCCACGGAGCGTATGAATAAACTGCAGCCAGCTTACATGACCGCTTCCACTGTTACTGCCACTGCCTATGCTACGCGAGCGGTACCTCGCGGGCTGGTGCAGTCCCCGCAAAGATCATCTCGAGCACCAGGATTCCCAATCAGGAGCAGAAGCAGAAGCACTAGAAGTAGCAACAGAAAAAGCACAAACTCCCAAACATTAGCAGAAGCGCTCCCAAACTAGACCACAGAAAAGCACAAGAAAAAACACAAACTGAACCGGAGAAACTATGTCATAGGAAACACCAGCGAAAAAGCACAAGATTTGTGCTTTTTGCATAAGTTCGAGCACCAGGATTCCCAAACAGGAGCAGAAGCAAAAGCACCAGAAATAGCACCAGAAAAAGCACAGACTCCCCAACATAAGCAGAAGCAAAAGCACGAGAAAAAACACTAGAAAAAGCACAAGCTCATAACTTCGAGCACCAGAAAAGCACAACACGTTTGAGTCTTTTCTGTCGCAAGGAACCGCCTCCAAGGTCAAAATATGAACGGCCGGAGAAGAGCCAGGACAGGCCCGGGTCAGGACCCCAGAACAGGTCTGGCTGGCCAGGACCCGGGCCCAGTACTAAATATGAGAGAGCCGGACCGGGTGGGGTCGGCCAACCCCGGCCCAGTACTAAATAGGAGGGAGCCGGACCCGGTCCTGCCGGCCAGGACCCGGCCCAGCACTAAACACGAGTGAGCCGGACCCGGTCCGGTCTTGCTCGGTACTAAACATGAGGGAGCCGGACCCGGTCCTGTGGGCCAGGACCCCGGCCCAGTACTAAACATGAGAGAGCCGGACCCGGTCCGGCCAGCCGGGATCCCGGCCAGTTCTTAATGTGGCCGTTCAAAGTATGGAGTAAACGATGTTGGTCCTGAGTCCTAGGGTCTGCAAGTCAGGGGGAGTACTATGTTCGTATAGTGGGATTCAGAAATGGATTCGGTGGGATTAGTTGTTCGGACCCCAGCTTTCTAGGAGAGGCTCCATTATAAACCCGAAACACCAGGCTTGTTTCAAAACCGACTATGATCACACCCAGACCATAATTTCTTAGTTTGCCTGGTGTTTTTTCTTGTGCTTCTGTTTGTGCTCACTATTACAGGGGCGCGGCCTCTCCCAATGTTTAAGATAATTACAGCAGAGCTTATACACGTTAGTATAATTTTACTGCATTGGATCATATCATATCGGACTAGATTAATTTACGACAGTAAACAGCATAAAGAAATGCCAGATCGCATTTATGCATGGCGACGTTCGAATACGCTGTATCAGTAGTATTGTGTACATTGTTCATTGCAACATGGCAGATCAAACTCATACAGGTTGCATCCCCCCAACGATGATGAAGGCACGAAGACTGTAGTTTAGTCAAGACCTTCATTGGAACGTGTGCTGGGGAGAAGGGACACGTCAATCATGACTGGAACAAGACCCCGGCTCCCTCACCCCAAACAATGGTGGACATGTGAGGCATGATGAGGACCTAGTGTCCGTGTGTTGCTTTTGGGGATCTTGCTTGCGCTCAGTCCATATTTTGTCAAGGATTGGAGATGCACGTCATGTGGTGTTGCCGTCAGCAGAGCAGCATGGACCACACCAATGCAGGCCATCGTACATAGAACAGCAGCGCACATGCACAGAGACGTTACCAAGTTAGTCGTCATTGCTGTAGCAGCCTGAGTGGCGACTCCCCGAGCCAGGCCTCTTGCCTTGCTTTATCGGATGTGTGCATCTGCCCCCCAAAGCCGTCCGTTCTGTCTGCAGTCTTCCAGGCATCGGGCATTGCCAGAAAACATGGCACCAAAGAAGGCCTGGACCTTGGCAGTGTTGCGGCAGGCATGGTATCGCCGGCTTTTGTGCAAGCTCTTGGTGCGTCAGAACTGGCTCGAGGGTAGGCAATGCAGCGCCACCGCCGCCAACACGGCGCTCGACAAGCAGCAAGCTATGTCATTGCCATCACGAATGCGGCTTCAAGCCGATGAGTTCCCAAGCATCGACTCCAATGTGGATGAAAGCTAAGCCGAGGAAGGGCAAACAGGCCTCATCCATGCCGCTGCTGCGGTTGAGGAGATCACCTCCGCGAGTGATGCTCCAGACTGCATCAGGCTCAGGAGGGATGGCTGGCAGTGGCGAAAGCCGGCCCCGCATGAGAAACTCAGCGTGCTTGATTCTCCGCCTCGCAGCTGGGGCGATCGCGGTGCACTCGCCGCCTGCCTTCCCTGCTGCGGACTGGGCGAGGATCGCTGTGCTCGCAAAAGTGGAACATTGCGACAGGCATCTACGAGAGAAGCGGAATGTGCTAGAGGACAGCCACAGCAGCCGCAGGTTCTGATCACAGCATATCACAGCTGGACTGGAAAATGGCAGGTGCTGTGACAGCCGCATCCTTCGGGTGAGCACAGCGGCTGAGTCTTGACGGTAGTAGTTGTACTGCAGGATTCATGAAGACAAGGACGCGGTGATTGTGCCTGCAACAGAAAGACAAACTGACTTGAGCGAATTCTGCCTGCACGTGGATTGTGAGCTCTTCAGCAGCAATGAGCGTGCCTGTTCCACAGCCTCTTGAACCTAGGTGTCGAGTATGTCTATGAAGTCAAAGCGGGCAGAGGTCACACGCTCACATGTCGGGCCCGCGCTTGCAGAGTCAATAGAGGCATAGTTCCTATCTCGGCCATGCCCCACGTCAAACAAAGATCTGATACGAAGAATATGCAGCTAGAATCTAGGACTCTGCTGAGGCCGATGCTGCACAGCAGCGTGAAGCCATGATGCGCAATGAGAGTGCTATCAAGTTCAGAGCTTACACATGTCCGGCTTCTTTTCGCTTGCGTGAGTCGGTTGTCTTGAGTTGTTTTCAAGATGCTGGCAGCGTCCCTCAGGTTGCAGCAGCATGCGCGGGTGTTTGTCATGCGTCGGCGTTTACGTCATTTGTACTGCTTGGAAGACAAGGCCGTCGTGAAAGTTGTGACTGGAAGGATTCTGAAAGAGAAGCAGCAGCCAATGGCGGCCAAGGTGTTAGTCAAGCCGAAGCCGGGTGGCACTGCCTTGAAGCAACTGCTACCTCCAGCAGTGGAGGTGCCGGCAGGATGCAGTCAAAATCAAAAATAGTCGGACCTCCTGGTCCTAGGAGTCCGTTAGCGAGGTTCCTACATCTAGACCAAGCAGTGGCGCATCAGCGCTTGCCTCAGCTGCAAAGTCACGGTCTCAAGCCGCATCGCAATTCCCTTGTTTGCTTGGTAGGGTGCCAAGAGACAGGGCAGCCTGGGACCCGGAAACTCTGGCGGCTGCTGATTGCTGGTCGTGCAGCCACCTATTGCTCGGATCAGAGAGAGGAGTTGTGGCCGGAACTTACCAAGCCAGAAACATTCCTGCGCACGGAGCAATGTAGAACCGTCCTGACTCGCTTCACTGTCACTGTTCGCGCGGTTGCCGCCGGGCCTCCTTCGTAATTGGAAAGACCTGCCCGTCTTGACCCTGGCCAGATTGAGAATGGAATACCGAACCGTTGGGCTTTGCTCTACCATGAAGTAATTACACCAGTTTAAGTGGTGCAATGCTGCAATGCCCAAAAGTGACGAGTTCAGGGCTTCTCCAAAAAATGATTTGGGTAGTTGCACCACGTCCACCAACCACAGCTCACTATTTGATGACTGTCTGTCAAAGTGCATCAATGGGGGGGTGGGAGCAATCCTCCCCTCACGTCCGCAGAAAGAAAGAAACAGAGACAGAGAGACCGAGACAGACACACAGACCGACGGACGGACGGACGGACGGGCGGACAGACAGATAGATTTAGACAGACAGACCCACAGACAGACAGCCCTCTGTCTGCCGTAGGAAGCCTACCCTACCCTACTCTAGTTTGCCCTGCCTCCCTGCCCTGCCTACCCCCCTCGATGCTTCCTGCCAGCTGCTTGCCTGCCTGCCTGACCGACGATGGATCGATGGATGGATGGACGGATGGATGTCTCTGTGAATATGTGAGCACACCGGAGTATGTTACAATGTGGTGAAAATCCAACTATCCTTCTTAAGCTCTAAATAGTAACACAACGGGGCATTGCGGATGTTGGTGCCCGGTCCCGAGCTAGAGCAGCCTGTCCTGCCAGGACACGTAGAAAACAACCGAAGACGTTGGCGAGATGCATGCGCGAATCAAAACCCAACTAAGCCCGAAGAGTTGTGATTCTACTGCATGCCCAATGCTTTCGTGGCTGTGAGGCAAGGGCAGTCACGACCCGGTTTCCGACGCCAGGCCACGGTTCCGAGAAGCCTGGGCCAAATTGATGCCCGCCAGTTGTGCAGGGCCCTTCAAGAAACCAAGAAGGCACGCGGTCCTGTCATTCCTGTTCCCGAGCCTGCAGGTGAATTTCATGTGCAGGTGCAGCCCCCGCTTTCACTCCAAGTTCTCGCCAGCCACCTGCAGAAGAAGCTCGGCTGCGCCAACCTGAAGCTGCAACCAGATTTGTGAACATTTATCTGTGCATTGAGGACAAATACGTACTCAGCGAGGAAAGCGCAGCACATGCACCTCGTTGGAAACGTTCTTCCAAGTTGTCTTGATTCGAGTCTGCAGGCTACCGTAGCTTTGCATGCTTTAACAGCCAGGTCAGTGCACATGCAAGTCATGAATGCCGCCCAGGACTCACGACATGTGGAGCCTTCAATTGTTTCATATCCGTGGATGTTCAACTCGCTGCATTGATGCCATAATGCCGGTAGGCGATTTTTCGTTTGCTATCTGTTCCACTGGATGGCAGCCTCCAAAAAGGCCGTGGAGTCGGAGGGTTGCGTCTGCTTGGGGTGACCATCTGTCATGAGTGTCGCGCCTTTTTGTTTTGAACTTTCGTGCCAAACTTGTACGTTTGTCCGACAGGCCATTTCGATCGGATTTATCAGCACCACAGGACCAGCCCGCAGTCATCAGGAGTGCGTGTCGATCCTGTGACCTTCGGCCGCCTTCCAGCCAGGATCCATCGTCGAATAGCCTTGTCGAGCACGCGTCTTCGTCAATGCCACGGAACGCATTTGGCGAGTCGTGCTGGGGCAAGAATGACTCAGCCGTGAACGCTTTCACCAGGCCTAGTGGTAATGCGACACGGCGAGAGTTCGTGGGCCTTCGCCCAAGGCCTCACCGACGGACCGAGCAGAGTATTGGCAGCTTTTGGAGCACAACACGTGATGGAGGCGACAGGCCGGCGACGACGCCAGCGCTGTCCCCCATGGCCGATGGCCCGTCGCTTCTCGTGCTGGTTTTTGGTCGTTGTTTCATGCGACCACAGGTCAACCATGAGCGATGTTTACAGCCAGCAGGCTGGAACCAGGCGGAGAACCTAATTTGTAGTCTGGACTGTCGCCGTTGGATTTCAAAACTCCCAAGGTGACACGCGCATCTTGGGCTTTGCGCCTCTGTCGCTGCACTCAGCTACTGGTAGGAGAGTGGTGACCATTGTCGGCCGCCTTGTTCTCCAACTACATGGTCAAGTTACGGAAGAAAACACGGCTGGCCGTGTGAAGGCCCAGACTGGAAGCCTCAGATGCTGCTATCCAGCAGCCTGCAGTGCTGCAGGCTCGCACCAATCACCCGAGCAGATGGATGGGGTTCTGTGCAAGCGAGACAGCAGGTTTTATCGCAACAGACAGCTTGGCATTGCCATTCGATGGGTTGGAACGAGATGACCTGTCGTTGCCGTTAGTGTCCCTAGTAGCCTTAGACTTAGATGATCTTGGCCAAAATACTGTGTTTGACGAATAACGTGGGCAAGAGCCACGATGCAGTGGCATTGTTCCCTGTTTGTGACGTCGCAGACAAGTTTGGAAACTGCAGGATTCACTTCACCCGGACCAGGCAAACAAGCGAGCGTGTGTGCTCGGTTCTGGATGACCCCGACCTACGGACCAGCCGGAGGCCAAGCTGCGCTCTTGGCCGTAAGATTGCGTTACAGATTGGTAGACTGGTAGACCTGCAGCACAAGTCTTGGACAGAGAAAGATAGGGAGAGAGGGTGGGCCCTTGTCGGGCCCTGAACAACAGGAAGAAGAAGGGAGAGGGGGAAGGAAGTCTTGCTACGAGGGCTCAAGGTGGCCGTCACACGTACAGGGCCTTGTCCGGGAACACTCCCATGTACCTTCTACCCAATTTTTTGCGTGGTTAGTTAGTGTCAACAGATCTTGACTCGACCCATGGATCTGATTACAGTTTTTACTGTGGATGCTCCTTAATCTGGATTCTTGAAGAGTGATGAAGTTTTTCGGCTCAAGTGTGTCAAGAATGCGAATCCTCGAAGCAGCTAACATCGGTCAGTTTGCTTGGGATGAAAACCTGGAGACAGTCTGCACTACTTCTTTTGCATCTATCCATCGATTGATATACGTTTTCAGCACGGCAGCACGGCAAGACTTAACCAAAATCAACAACACTCACGACTGTTGTCAATCACATGTTCGGGCCGAGGGTGTTGACAGATGTGTTCCTCGATTACAAGCCGTTCAAGAACAGCTGGTGCTGGTTGGCTCTGGGATAAGTACACACAGCCGTAGCATTTCGAGCGAATCGCCAGATGCGTTGAACAACACTGAGGAGGCGCATGAAGAAATAATGGGGCCGCTCTGACATTGTTTCCTCACCGGAAATAATGCTGGAACGGAACACCAATTCAGTATCATCATTATTTCCGCCAACTGGCGCCTTCCCTTCTCTGGAAACAGTAACAATGCATGATTGCTATTTCCTTCACCCCCTGGCTCCTCGGAACAGATAATAATGGAATAGATGCCTTTTCGTGATTCTTATGACCCCACCGGAAATAGAACCAAAGGCGTCGGAAGCCTTTCATTGTGTTTTTTTTTGCCCTTCTCCTCCCCGGCTAGTTCGTGCTACCCACAAGTTAATAAGCATTGAACGGGAAGATGTTCATCATTAGTCTTATTCCCCCCCAAGATGATGGTCATGGACGCCCGGGCATGCCTCCCTTCTCCCGACAAATGATATGCATGCAGTGGGAAACCATCTTTCCTGCAATAAAAGCCTGGCGTTAATATGAGGTTTGAGAAGAAAGCGTAGCAATGGCTTAGTCTGGCGTTGAGATCGCGGCTTCATGTGGCCTTATCAATGCGGGCTTGATAACAAGGGGCTTTCGGCTTTAGTAGCGGTTTAATCTACCCTTAATCAGGGCTTTTCATGGGCTATTAAGGGCTTTACGAGCTTACCTTTCGCCTTCCCGGGAAATGATAATAATGGAATTGGCGATTTCACGACTGTCACTGCCATTTCTCACCCCCAACCCGGATGGATGTTGTCCTGGTGCTTCAATGGTGCTCTCCTGGTGGTCTCTCCGCCTTCCGAGAAATAATGACAATCATGATCATTATCATGATTTGCCACCCCCTTTCCGGTTTGTCCCTGCTGCAATAAAAGCTCGATGCGGTTTTTGTAGGAAGCCGGCTTGTGCATCGAAGCTATATGCTTGTGTGTTGCGGCGTGACCTCTCAGCACCTGTTGCCAGACTTGTTGCCACGCGCATGGAAAGGAGCTTTTGCCCCGACGCTGTCTCTTGTGGCTGCAGTTGGGAGGGTTTCTAGAGTGGCACTGCCCAGGGGCTACTTTGAGGCTGCGCTGCTCCGCTTGCATCGTGCCCTTCGCCCTTGTCGTGTTTTTCCTGTTTCAGGCCTTCCTCTTCCTCTTCTCGAACCGGGTTGAGTTGACCCGAACCCCTCCTGATGGTTGACTCCTTTCCACAGCTTTGTGCATTTGCTCGTTTACTTTTCTTGAACTTTCAGTCGGGCACTTGGACGATGACGAGTCGTGACATTTTAGTGAACTGTTTTTTGGCCCGTTTGCATGGACGTTTGTCGTTCTTGAACTCTTCTTGAGCTTGCAGCTGATTCGGAGGATGAGGAGTTGCGATCTTCGCGCAGCTATCTCTCGAACCGACCTCGTTGTTTCCCTTGTGCTCCGTTGCGACCATGTGCCGCCCTTAAAAACGTACGGCATGTGTCTGTGGCACTGTGGAGCATTATACAGCGAAGGCCTACCATGGCCACTCTTCAGAGTGTCTTCCGAAAACTCTCCCCGGCGGACGTCCACCACGTGGGCTTGCAGGTTTACCATTCTCATACGCAGGCTAGTCCCTGGCGCAGCGCCAAGAACTGCAGCGGCTGCTTCGTCTCGGCTCCTCCGTTAAGATTCTTCGGAAGTGCGCGGCAAGCGCTCTCCAGCTGGCTGGCGGCTTTCAGGCTGTTGGTTGGGTGAAGGCCAAGGTGCTTGGTCTGGGACGGGTCGCCAATGACCTGGCTTGCCTTTCGGCGTGAGATGTCGTGCTTGGACGTAGAGGCCACCCGCACGTACAACTTGGCTGCTCGATCGTTGCTGAGGCAAAGGCATCGTCAGTCAGCGCGGCGGGGAGTTCGATAGGAGCTCCAGAACAAGAAGGAGACCTTGGTGGATGAGCCCGAGGACTTACTGTACGGCTTGAACGAGATGCTGGGGGCCCTCGAGAACATGAGCGGCTTGAGTGTCCGGACACGCGTGGTGAGCTGCGGAACCAATTCTACTTGCAGCTTAGCCAGACAGCGTGCAGGGGAGTGAGTGGCCGAATATGCCAGTCGGTTTCGGACTTCAGATGCCGGCCTCAAGGCTGAGGGCGTTGTGTTCCCCGACGGCGAGATTTGCTGGTGGTTCAAGGAGAAACTTGGGCTTGATGTTTTGCGGCGTCAGCTCCGTGACACTGTGCTCCAGGGCAATGAGCCGTATATGCTGTGATTGAGGGCGAGTGCCTGCATCTGTTTCGGGATCAGCATGCGCAGGACAGCTGTTTCAGGAAACAGAGCTCTTGGTTCGAGCTCAACTATATATATCGCCTTCCAGTTTTTCGCGGCGTACCAGCATCTCGCGCCGAGCTCAGCAGCAAAAGTTCGGCTCGACTACCTGGTCCCCGTCGCGGCCCCCCACAGCAAGTTCACGAGACAGCCAGGTGATGATGGTGATGATGGTGGCGAACGCGGCTTGGTGAAGGTGTGCTGGCAGAGGAGATAGCGGCTGCAGTGGGAGAAGGAGTGGATCCAAGCTATTTGGAAGCATTCGTGTCAATGAGAGAGGCAAGACCCCGCTTAGCGGAGGTGAGAAACGATAGAGGATGTCGTGGACCGCCTTTTGGCAGTGGACAGCCGAGATCTAAATCGAAGAGATCCTTGGCAATGTCGCAAAAGAAAGCCAGCGACCGGCATCTTTGTGTTTCGATTGTGGGGTGTCGGTCATTGGACCGGCGATGCTGAATGCCACCATCCTGGAGCAGGTGCAGGCAGACAAAGCCGAAGCCTTGGCCGAAACGGGTTCGTGTTCCTGAGGCTGGGGCACTGATCGGGACGGGCATGACTGAGAACCCGGAGCCAGCCAACGGGGTGCTCGTGCTTTGGACTTTGGAGGTGCTCTTCGAGCTTCTTTTGGTGCTGACAAGGCTTTGGTCGGTGTGCTAGACACCACATGCAACAGGACATGCGCCGGGACCCAGCGGTTGGAAGACTATGTGACCTAGCTCAACGACTCGCCTGCCAGTGCGAGAGCTCTCCTTGACTATTGACCGCAAACGGTGAGCTTCTTCAAATTTGGACATGGCGAGTTTTACCGTCAACCCTGCGCTGGCGCATGAAGGAGGTGATTGGAGACCGCCTTTTTGTTGCATCTGCGGTCCAGGTGCCGATGTTAGGCTGCTTGGCAGAGATGATTTTAGGTGTGCTGGATTTCGGCAGGCGCATCTGAGCTGCCGTGTTTTTGGGAGTTTGGCTGTGCCCGTTGAGCCGCTGAGTGCTGGACACTGGCCGTGAGGCTGATACCGAGTCGGTTGCCGAGCTGTTCGAAAACAAGACTTCGGTGATTCGACCCGGACGAGGCTTTGGACTGGGCCGATTGCTATTCCTCCGGCACAGCCCTGACACAACCTCACTTAAGCCAGCTAGATGTTGGGGCAGGAGGCGCATGGTCCTCGAGCCGTCGCTGGATTGGAGCCGCGAAGGACCTCAACTATGGCCGATCAAGCAGCTAAATTTGTGCTGGCTGCCATTTCCCTGCTTGTGGAGCAATGCCGCTTGCAGGTGGCGCTCGGTGGCTGGATGAGGCGGACTTTACCCGAGGCAACCTTTCGAACCTCACATGGCTTCTTTCGAGGGTTGGCCTCCACGTCGCGTTCCTTGGAGGGTCCGATCTTGGCTCCGGCGCGGCGATGCGGGAGGCCACCGACAAGGAAGGGCTGGATCGAGAGCAAGTAAAGAGCGACCTGGTAGAGCTGGCCGCCCTCCTGCACGTTGAGGACGAGAAGGACACCGTCCGCAGCGGCTCCTCGAGATGGAACCGGTGCCAGGCGATGTTCTCCCGTGCTCTCCCGTGTCATGAACATGCAGCCCCAGCGTTCGGCAACTTCGGAGCTTGAAGCCGGGTGCAAACTGGCTTCCGAATGTTTCCAGCAGTGACTCGAATGTCATCACCAGTCCGGCCAAAATGTTTCGATGATGATAATGATCTGTCGCGGCTTTGATTGTAACTGTTGCGAAAGTTTCTTAATCTTTTCGCCACTGCTGCTGTTCATGATGGTTACATATTTGAATGATCCCCGACTAAAGCCAGGATCAAGGGACCTTGTTCAATGACACGAGCCCAATGACCCCCCGAATGTTCACGCTGCATTTATGAATGGTACGATTCCGAACGGCATTTGCTCAAGACTGGACCGATCGGCTTGACGCCACAAAGGTGACAAAGGAATGTCCGCTTGAGTGTGTGACTGTGGGGAAAGTGACTGATCTTGGTTGCTCTGGATCGTGTGGGTTGTGCTGTTGAATTTTGCACTCGCTCTGTCCCTCTCTTTTTCTTTCTCTCTGTCTCTCCATCGCCTTCCTTTCTTGCTTCCTCTTTGTGTCTTGGGGGCCTCAGGACGGTCCTTGGTCCACACCACATGCACACAATTTGTACGGTCTTTTGCCTGCTACATACACTGGCACGGCGACAATGCCTGGGTTCATGCGGTGCATGTGCATGCCGAGGTTCCGTGCCACGTGTCCGGGCCTTCTGGATTGCAGACATGAGCACAGTGAGGTTGACAGCGTGTCGCAGGATCCAATCCCCATCTCGTTCACGTGCCCAACACTGGACTACCCAGATCACCAGGCCCTTCTGCTATTGTTCACATATGTTCACATACTACCGGGATTTCATGTCGAGACCCCTTTCCTGAGGGCCTGGGGTTTCCTGTGTGGGATCTTGGTGGAGATGTCCACGATGTGTGGGGCCCAGGGAGCGAGGAGAAGGAGGTAGTTCACAGACAGCCTGGTAACTCTTGTCCTTGAGGCCGTGAGCCAGCTGGAAATAGACACAGCCAGCCCCACAACGCAGAAGGACACTCCACGGCAGATGCTTGTAGGTGACAGTTTCATGGTTTCGTTCCCTATCGCAAAGGACTTGGATGCAGCGAGCAGACGACCGCCAAAGACGCTTATGTCACGGGCTGAACTGGGCACCAGCCAAGTCGTTTGCATAGGACAGCGAAAAGCACAGTCGATGTAACACACTGCTCGCCGCAATCGTCTGAGACCTGCTCAGCCCGAAATGCAGAAGCCTGTGGGTAACCTTAGCGTGGCTGGAAGGCTGGTCACAACTGGTGCAGCCATTCAGACGATGCTGGGATGCCTGATGCTCAGTTGGCAACAGCCAGCTTGTCGAATCACCTGCTTTTCAACTCTGCATCCGTTTGTCAAGTTCTCGCCACCGGGACGAGCCGCGAGCATCTAGACCAACTACTCGTTGGCAGCGGAGATGCCCTTCTGTTCGAGTCCCTGTTCGAACCAATCTGAGTGAGTCCCACCTGATCAAGCTTGCTCGTCGGTGGAGGCTAGAATCGCCGGTGCTTCATCGAGTTTATGAAAGCAGTCTTCGCGAGCGAGTCCGCCCGGACTGTGAGCTCTGGAAGGCCCGGAGGATTTGTTACTCGTGAACCAAGCCAAATTCGGTGCTTTCCAGCTGCAAAAATGCGGTAGCAGGCAGCGCTGTCCCGCAATCAGTGGAAGGCCGCGCAGACTTCCATACGCACGGCGACAGAGTCGTCGTGATGGCATGGATCCGACGCTAGGTTATCAGGCACATCCGCGGGGACGGTCTCGACACCAAACTGGGCTGCCTCCCCAAGCCTGTCAAGGAGCGGTTGATCCCGAAGAGCCACGGAAGGATAAGCGAAGCTGGCTTATCCGTGGTGATCAGAATCCACACCAGAGCCCCTTCAAGTATCTTCTTCAGCTCCTGACTTGGCACCAAAATCCTGCGCAGGTCGGTCCCCGACATGCTTGATATAAGAAATCATGGCATCGTTCGTGCATGTTCGTTGTCTGCAGCTTGTGTTTCTTTGGTGAGGCCGGGGGGGTGGTAGTGCTCGCTCGTTCAAAAGCCTGATCTATCTGGCTCGTTTGGCGTGGACGCTGAGTTGGTCCCCGCATAGCTAAAATGTGCGGTTGGTCATGTTGCTGTGCATATTGTTACTAGGAAGCACAAGCTATTTTTTTCTTCCGGTGTTCCTCAGTTTAGTATTGCCTGCTACTCTCGCTGTGCAGTTGCTCTTGGAAGTTCCCAGCATGAAGACTTTCGTTCGATGGGCTTGGGTTGCCCCAGCCCATCGACACCCCTCAACAGCTTTGCCGTCAGGAGCTGAATGCAGAGGTGCGCGCTAAGATCGTCCGGAAGGCAGCAGAAATTGAGAATATGCAGCGCCATGCCACAGCCTGGCAGCCTCGCATTGCTGCATGAAAGGTGAAGAGGCCTAAGTTTTATGAGACTTTCCACGTGCCAGAAGCTGATGAGAGAGGCGTGTGCCGCATGCTTCTAGTGACTCCAGTGGATGCCTACTTCTTATCAATCAATCAGTTCGACACAGGTCGGCAAGTGTGAGTGCCTCAGGGTTGTCACCGCCTGCAGGACTTGAGGCCTGAAGCCAGAACCAAATCTGCCTGACAGGTATTCGGACACGCGAGTGCGATTCAGGCTCGCAGCAGGGTGATCGGCAAGGACGCATTTTGCCGACAGACATGTCCGGCTTTTCTTGACAGGAACTATGCCGGGGAGCGCGCGTCCCAAAGTGTCTTGAGCTTCCACATGAAGTGGTAGCCGCGTCAAAAGCTTGTTGCCGACACAGCAGGCCGATGATCTTCAGCCACACAGAGTTCTCCAAGCCTGGGGCTGACCCAAGGTTTTCCGTCTCTGCAGAGCGTTCGTCGGAGGCTATGCCGCCAAGCTGGCCGAGCAGAGCTACCGTGCTGGCCTCGACTCGGACGGTATTCGCTCTTCCGATCTGCACTGCAGCTCCACGGTCTTTCGCACGGCGAGGTTGGAGTCCGAGTTCTGTGTCAAAGTGAAGCCATTGGTCGGCAGCTCCAGATGCACGAGCACATTTCGCTGTAGATGAAAGCATAAGTAGTGGCACCAAAGAAGCAAGAAGCCAGTGTATCAGGTCTTCGGCTTCAAGTTCAAGCCGGAAGTGAGTTCGAAGGAGCCTGCATAGGCTGTGCTGGGTCCCAAACAGCCCGTCTCGTGAGCTGCATGAAAGTATTCAGACTTTTTCAGCTAAATGCAACCCTGGGCTCTTCATGCTAAGCCAAGTCTTCCCAGAAATCTTCCTGGGGAGCTTATTTGCGAGACTGGAAGGCCGAACCTCCCATTCGATTTTTGTGTGAGGATTCCGCGTTTTTTTGGAAATTGCAGGATTTCGGAATCAGGATTTGGGCATGCTAGGAGTGCAGGATGTCTTCCTGAACCCAGGGTACATGACGGAACGAGATGGACCGTTGTGCCGCCCGATCTGACCCCGACATGTCCCGGCTTCAGCCCCCACGTCGAAGAGCATGTGCTGATTGGGAAGATATTAGGACATTATCAAGTTTCACAAAAGTTAGAGCCGCGAACCACCAAGTGGTTTGGCAGGGTTCCATATGTTTACAGGTGTGCAGCTTGTCTGGCTGAACTCTTCGTCCTGGTGTGCTGCAGGTCACAAAAGCCGGAGCGGGGCTTTGAGTTAAGTCTGCCTCAGCAGCCTTGGCAGTCAAGGCAGTCAAGGGCCAGGAAGCAATGCCAGATTCGTAGCGGAATTGAAGGGTTAGAGCACTGCATGGGCAGGTGGGAAAGGGGAATGTCTGGATTGGGGGCGTGGGCAGCGACTCGACTCGCACCGTGGGGGTTGGCCATGATCCATGTGAATTGCCTGCTATCTGCCGCTTTTGTTTCAGAGCATAGCCTTGCGGCCTTGCGATGCCTATAAGTCATGTTAAGCCGAGTGTACTATGCGCTGACGTCGCGGAAATGCAGACGAGCACTTTTGCAACTGCACCCTTGTGCAGTGATATGCCTGCTTTTGGTGCTGCCAACAGCGCCTCGGCGAAAGACAGAAGTGGCGTTCGTTTCTGACACACTACTACATGACTTTGACATTGGATGAAGCTGAGGCATTCTTGGCATGGCAGTTGTGGCCAGCGGCCTTCCCCCTTCAAGACAGCATCACCACCAAGTATGAGGTGCATCCCGCGATGGCCAAGACATCGCCACTTCCGTGCCTAGGCATAGAGGCATGTCTCTCTCTCTCTCTCACTATCTTTCTAGCATATCTTTGAGGGTCGTCGTGCCAAGTTGTTGTTCGGTGGCCTTGGTGAGGTCGAGCAGCGACACAAATGCGCAGATGATTGTCCAAAGTTTGAGGGGGCGACCGCAATTGTCCAAGATAACCAGCATCGATATCGATGAGAAGGTCGCTAGGCCAAGCGTTGACGGGTTGAGGAAAGGCCAGGCGCCCGCTACCCCGACGGCTGCATCGACGCCTATCCCACGAGCTTCAGGTCCTGCTCAGTCTGTCTCTGCCCTGTCAGCAGACCTTCACCCAGCATACAAGAGGCTAATCAAAGAATATCCTTTCCAACCAGTGCGGAACGAACGTGGTCAGTTTGTCAACGTTATACTTGTTAGATCACCATTCCGGTCTCGTCACCAAAAAGACCTGTACGAACAGTACAAGAATGAGATCCTTTTTCTTGGTATCAGCAGCTTCGAGGACTACCCACAGCCACCTCCCAATCCCTTCTCTGGGAAGTTCCCCATAGATGAATATGTGGGTCTTTTCCCCGGCTTCTTGCACATGGTACGCGAGCCAGAGAAGATCTTTCCTCCGTCAGTGAAGCTGCTTCTCATGTCGCAGTCGGACTTTTCACTGCCTCCGCCGCAGCCGAAGATGGCAAACAAGTATGACTTCACATTTTCCGGTTCAGACCAAGATGTTCGAAACGATTGTGTTGGTTGGTCTTCATTCGCAAAGAATTGGACCTTCGTCAAGGAAGCATTGCAGGTGATGTGTGGTGAGCTTGGAATGACTGGGGTGCTTGTTGCCACGAAGGACAAGCAGGATCGCAAAGCTTGCAGCATTCCCGCGAGCTGTGAGGGCAAGATCGTCCAAACCAAATTCCTGAGCCAGCAGGAATTCTTCTCCTATGTCAGACAAAGCAAGTTTCTCTTCGTTCCGCAGGTCCATGACGCCTCACCTCGCGTGACCACTCAGGCGTCACGCCAAAAACATGACATGAGGCTTGCTGCTTGTGCTGTCCACTTCCATGCAAAGGCCTTGGCACTGGACGTTCCCTTGCTCATGAACTGGAACCTCATCGGTGGCTGGAAGTATCTGAACAACAAAACGGGTGAATTCTTTCACGCGCCTCGGTTAAAATCAGTCGCCGGACCCGTGTATGCGCCGCAGGTGTTGGGTCGGAGTTTAGCCCCGATAGCCGAAGTGATCAGAGGAAGGCGAGGCCCGGTTGGAGGTAAGTTGTAACTAACACCCGTCGGCATCAAGACAACGAGGAAGGTATCAAATGATGGAAGCAGAATCGATATTATACCAATCCGAACCAATCCTCTGTCATGCCTTCGTTGGAATGTGCGAGTCCGAGGGGTAGAGACTCTGTCCTTCCACACTTCCTTGACCTCAACAAAAGTTCACTACACATGTCTTGAGAACCGGGGCTCTTGACGCGCCGCATAGGGACACACGGAACTCATCAATCCCCTCCCTAATCCAAGCCATCAACACTCCGAACTTCCGAAACTATGGCCTGTGGGCACAAGATGTCGCAGGAACCAGCCCCAAGCCTCACAAACGTACCATCGTGATGGGATCGATCTTACCACTGATTCAACCCTTTATTTGCGATTCGCACAGACTGTTACATGCAGGCTATGTCGAGGATCCCTCGAGAGCTCACGGCTGCCTTGTACTCATTGCATTCAGTACACTCCATGCATCGACCCTCACACCAGCTGTCCGTCATGACTTGCATTGCGAAGGCTTTCATCTCCCCACCCCGGCTGATGTACACCTCGCGTTGCATGGCTCCATCCCAGGAAATGCCTTTAGACTTAGGCAAAGCACCAGCACCAGCACGAGCACTGGCACCAGCACCGCCACCACCACCGCCACCACGAGCCGACGGCCACGCGCGTCGCGATCACCGTGCCCACTTGCGCGCACTCCGGGCACCAAGAATATAGATCACCACATAGAGCACCGCGAGGACCACGTCGAGCACCATGCACACCACGACCTGCACGATGTCGTGACACACGAACACCACTGGCACCACGAGCACAACGACCTCTGCGAGTACGCCTGCGCCACGAGCACCTCGACGACTGCGACTACCGGACTCTGCGACCAAAACCGCATCACCAGCACCACTACCAGCACCGCTACCATCAGCCGTGGCTGTGGAAGACAACCGCTCGGCAAACTAACAGCTGGGTGGATTTCCACGATTTGTTCTCGGTCCGGAAAGCTTCGAGGCGCAGGTGGAAGCTTGCAGCAGGCAAGCTGCTGCCGATCCTCTCAGGGGCCATGCCTTCACTCGACTGGGTCCAGTGGAGATTGCTTCGGGGGCTTGGGTGGTGTTTCTAGCCCGGCACAGGGGAGTCGCTTGTTCCGCTCGCTTTTGGGCGGAAACCAAGAATCAGGGGCCTGGCCGATCAGCACCCAGGCCAAAGCTCGGCCCATGACCACCTCACACACGAGGGTTGACTACACAGAATGTATGAGGAGCTGCATGCGAGCTTTGCAAAGCCTCTCGGAAGCAGGACCCAAGGTACGTCACTTTTGGAGTGCTCAGCCGCTGCCCTGTTGACGAAGGACATGACTGATTTCCGCCACAGCGTGACGACGCTCCTGAAGAATGTGGACGGATGCTTGGTGTTGCGAGAAGCATCATCGATTATCAGCATTTTGAAGCATAGCTTTCACTACTTGTCGGGTTTCTTGTCCTTACTGTAAACCGCTAGCAGAGGACTGAATAGAAGCGCTGGTCAGAGTTTTCAAGTCCGCCGATCCCCATCAGGGTGCCCATGCGCTGCCCGAGTTCGTTCAAATTGACTCCTCCGTTTACCAACCTAGTCTAGCTCCTACAGTGCGTGGTTATGATTTTCATCATGCTTCATCTTCCAAGTGCGCGAGCCGAAGCGGCATGCAAAAAGTTTTCGAATGACATCCTGCCGCACCACCAACCCCATGGCGCATGGTCGTAGGGTGGCATGACAGCAGGCTCGCTTCTTGTTGAGTGGCATTTCCGTGCATGCCTGCAGCTTTTTCCTGTCATTTTTGAAACATATATCGATGTTCCCAATTTTGCTTTTTCACCGAAAACCATGCGTCGGTGGCCGACAGCAATCGATTTTTCCGTGCAGCTAGATTCTGAATCGCGTCAAGCTTTCAAGACTCGAACCCATTGCTTCGCTGACCGAGAACTTCAGTACGAGCCGCGCAAGTGGGTCACGGCGAATTATGGCGACCAGGTGTCTGGAACAAAGCTCCGGCAGTTTGTTGAAGAGGCACGGAGCACGGAGCTGAACATGGGTTTGTCAGGAAAGGCAGAGGCACAAGGTGTCTTAATCAGACAAAAAGTGTGTTTTCTGAGTAGTCATGAGTAGTCCGATTTGGTTGCACTCAGCGGATCTATGTCAAGTATACCGGCTTGCCAAAACATGACCCTGCAAGAACTTCGCCGATCGCGTCATGCTGCCAGACGGAACTAGACTTCTTTTTCCATCGGGCGCATGACCGGGCCCCAACAAGAAAGCGGGGCTTTGCCCTGGTGATTGGGACTTGAGCACGACATGCCACTGCTTGCAACTGCTACGGCATGCTACGGCTACGCGCTCATCCCGATGTGCGTTTGTTCTGAGTCGCTCTCACGGACCTGACACGTCGGCGGAATCTGAGATCGGCACCATCGAAGACCAGCCACTGGACCCCGAGCAACACTAGGCCGAGTTGCAGCTGCAAGAGTACGCGGGTGGCCCAAATCTTGAGCGATCAACCGAGGGAGTTTCGCGAATGCTGCGCCAAAATGAGCTGATGACATTTCCGGTGAGTCTTTGGCACATGAGGACTTGCACAGTCGCTGAAGTTGGAATGGAAGCTAGGCCCGGCAGGATCCGACGTTTCTAAACCCCTGGTTTCGGGTCCATCTCTGCGGCCGTTTGATTCAGGGACAGGCGGACACAACGTTCCTAGGAAATGTGGTTATAGCATCCATCCGAGTGCATGGTGGACGCCTGGAGCTCGGTCTGCTCTTCAGATGGCTGTTGGCCCCTGCAGGTCCCATAGACGAGATCCTTAGCTTTCTCTCATGCAGATGTGCATTTCAAGTTGCCATTGACGGCAGGGGACATCCCATGATCATGGAATTATTTATCAAATGTCTGCAAGGTCTGTCTCACCCCTCGGTACCAGAGCCCTGCCGAGGTTGGCTCGTGAAGTTCGCGTTGGGACGTCGGCACCTCATGGCCAAGCGACGCCAAGCCGACATCCCATCGACGCTCCTCCCAGGCCGAGATGGCGGCCGGCCGCTCGAAGAGCCGAGGCAAGCAGTCAGGTGCGCCAATTTTTCCTCCCCCATGAGAAAAGACCACCCAGTCATTTGTTTTTGTTCTGCTGTGTTTTGGAGGCAGCCAAAGCAAGAGCTCGAGCCTTAGGCATTGAAAATTCGGCCCAGAGTTTGGAAGTATGCTGGAGCATCAAAAGGCAGTTCCGTTTCAATGGATGTCGGCACAGACTCCTCGCATGTACTGCCGGGCATCACGGACAGCCTGCCGCAGCAGCACCGAACCAGCAAAGGGGCTGACAAACGCCGGGATTAAACTTTCACTCCAACCTCCAGTGCCGCTGCTTGATACTTCCTCGTTGGTTACGATCAACTGTTGCAACAAGCATGAGTCACTCATTTTGTGCCTTCGGCACATGGGGGCGGTTTGCACACGTGCCCACCGTAGTCAGATGCAAAGCACGACCTCATGGCCTCTGCAGGGGCAGACCAGGGATGCTGTAGGATGCTGCCAGGCTGAGACATTCAAGATTTGTGTTCGGGTCGTGACTTCACTGCAAAGATCACACGGTGTGAAAGTAGCCTCATGGCTTCGGCCACCAGGTGCAAAGAGACGCTATGAAGCGATCAGTTCAATGCCAGTCGACAGTACTTAAGCAATATTTGCAGCGATGAGTCTGGGGAATTAAGGGGATTCCCGAAGCCGTGAACGCGACAGAGATCCTGAAAGCTGCTCGGCGTAAGCCACCCGATGTTTCTTCATGCCTGTTGCTCACTGCCATCATAAGGGGATGGACGCCGAGAAAAGCGCGATCGAGGCCCCACGTTGGTAGATGATGCACGCAATTGCACGCAGAAACACAGCAAGCGTTTTTCGCTGTTTGTTCAATTGTCGGAGCTTGGTAGGCTCTGAATCATGCTCTGTGTCTTTGAGGTGGCAGTCGTGATCCCGACAAAGACCGCGAGAAGGAAAAAGACGGAAGTCGCAGCCGTGACCGCGACAAAGACCGCGAGAAGGAGAAAGATGGCAGTCGCAGCCGAGATCGCGACAAAGACCGCGAGAAGGACAAAGATCGCAGTCGTAGCCGCGATCGTGACAAAGAACGCGAAAGGGACAAAGACCGCAGCCGCAGCCGTGAACGTGACAAAGACCGTGATAGGGACAGGGATCGCGACAGAGGACCGCATCTGCCCGTGCCCTCGCTGCCGGTTGCTTTTGTTTTTGACGGGTGGGTCTCCACAGGAAGTAGTCGCCAACGCGATCGAGACCGAGACAGGGGCGGCTCGCCATCCCACATGCTTACGACATGTCACGCCTGTGTGAAGCATGTGCGACACATTGTCATTCAAGGAACTTCACGGGGACGAGACCAAGATAGTAAGGGCCTCAGCTCTGTTTTGTCCAACTTATCCCGGCTGCAGAAGCCGAGCGAAAAGTAATGCGAACGCGACGGCTTTGTTGGGGAGCGCCGCTACGAAGGTTCTCGCAGACTGAATACCGTACAGGTGTATGCCCGATTGCACAATGTACTTGCAGCGGGCCTGTCAATACCTAGAATTGCCTGTTTTGCCCGGGCAATTGAGACATTGCCAGGAGATCGCGACAGAGGCGATCGCAGAGACCGTCGGGATCGTTGGCTGCTTATGAGCGGACACACCTCAACTGCACGGCGAGCTATGGAGTCGCCCAGGCGACGCACGTGATCGCGATCGTGACAGAGGCGATCGGCGAGATCGAAGGTCACGATCGAGGCCATAGCTCAGCCGGCAATGGGCAATGTGGGGAGTCGTGTTTGTTGCCACCGCCGTGCGCATAGATTCATAAAAGATTGTCGCAACCGGTCCGCTCCTTGCCTCCCAAACCATCAAAGCAAGGCTTGCCATACTGAAAGGTTGAAGGTACTGCTTGAGTATTCACTTTGTCAAACCTTGCCCTTCTTTTTATGAAGCAGTGCGTGTACACCGTTTGCCAGCCTGTAGCAAATCCCAGCATGAATAGCTGGCGAAGAGACTGTGATGCGAAGGTTTGTTTACTTGTACAAAGTCTGGCGCGGCTCGGCAAGCCCGTAAACCGACTGGCGACCACTGACCGAAACTTGAGTCACAAAGAACGGACGAGGCGCGACAAACAATTAGGCCACAAACCGTGAACCAGATGGACAACAGGCCTTCCGGCATGCCGTGCTGAGGTCACCGAGGCGGTCGCCAAGACGATCCCCAAGGAGGTCGCCACGGCGTTCGCCACGACGTTCACCACGGCGTTCGCCACGGCGGTCGCCACGGCGGTCTCCACGACGGTCTCCCCGACGATCTCTGCGGCGGTCTCCTCGGCGGTCAGCAAGGCGATCTCCCAGGCGATCATCCCGGTCTCCTCGACGCCGTTCGCCACGTCGCAGAAGCCGCCGGGACCTTGTCTATCCAAATGCCAATAATGGAGTGCCGCTGTGCAAGCTCAGGTGACCAAGGCAATGACAGAGGAAAGGATGGCGACAAACGTGCAGCACTCAGGTCGTGTTCCCGAGATTGCCGATTCGTATAAGTGCAGTGTGACATCTCTCATAGGTCGAGAACGCGATGGTGGTAGCCCGAAGGGTCGCGGCGGTGCCAAGGTGAGTTGGAAACCGGTTCGAGAACTGATGTATTTGTGCTAGCACTCTTCGGCCCTTTAGCTTTTCAACGGTGAGTGGAAGGCAGCACGGCTCGCAGCTCTCGAGTCCATCAAACGGTGTCTTGGTCAAGAGATTGCGCCGCTTCGGTATGTGGTATGAACAGGTACAAGTACTTGTGACTTGTTCGGACAAGCTGATGCAAGCATCGCATGAGGAAGCGCGTCAAGAGCGGGAGCGGCAGCAAGAGCAGTCCAAGCCCCAATCTCCAGACAGTCTCCAACATAGCACAAGTCCGCGCAAGCGAAGTCGATGCCCAAGGCAGCCACAGCAGCAGCGCGGCACCCTCAGTGATCTATTCTACGTGCTGTTTGATTGGTGAGCCTATGGGGCAGCAAATCGGCAAATCGACCTTGTGCATGCGCCCAGTCCAGCAGCTCAACAGCAAGCGGCGAGAAGAAGAAGAAGAAGCAAAAGGGTACGTGCTTCATAGCTGTGCTGTGACAGACTTTGTATTGGCTTGCCTAATCTGCCGCAGGCGCGAGCGACGCCAATGGCGACGTGATTGAGGTCATCGAGGACAGAGAGAAGTCGGCTTTGTCAGGGTGTTGAACCAAACGAGAAATCTTAAGTGTCGAACACGTGACTGACTGCTGGCTCTGCTTATCTGCCAACTGGTGCCTGTCGGCGGGCACTTTAGTGCAGACATGGGGACGGTTTTGGTTGTACTAGATGGTTGCTTGTTTCAGGGAGGGTTTGCAATCAGGCTCTTCCCCCAAATCCTGTGACTTGGGACTGGTGTTGGCGGTCCCTCCAGGATGCCAAGCCGCTTCCTCCCTCCACTGCAGCTGTCATTGCTGCAGAGATGGAGGCACTGGAGACTGAGGGATGGCTCAGTATGAGTGCAGACAGTCGGGCAGTCTCACCCGAACGCAAACTCATGCATCGTTTGCATCCGGATGCGAGGTTCTAGCCGTCGAACTCAGCAAGCTTGGTGTGAAAGAACTGAAGGTCGCCATCAAGCTGTGTTGCACAACAGCCCCTAGAATTAGAACCCCAGAGGGCTGTTGAGCTGGAACTGCAGGACTTGCTGGGAGATGCTGGCGTGTCCTTTGTGCCTTGGACAAAAGCTGGCCGGACTCTGCGATTTTGTTTGAGGGCTGGGTTTTGTTTTTTATGCGCAAGGTTTTAATTTTTATGCTGCCCACCTCCATGTCTCCATCGACCTCCATGCCTCCATCCCGTCGCCGACACGGTTGTTTTCTTATGCTCATGGGTTCTCCTCTTATGCCCGAGGTTTCTCAATCTATGCTCTCGGTTTCTGTGTTTACGCTAGGCTGGCCTTTTTTTATGCTGCCCCGTCTCCTGCTTATACGTGGGGGGGTCTGGGTCCCGCTGAGCTAGGATTTTAGCCCCATTTAGCCACACCTGACTTGTTTTTATGCTGGACGGAGTGCGAGTCGGACTTTTTTTAATGCTTCTCCTTTTGAGCTTATGGTGCAAGGGCCAGGTGGGACGGCGGTGGGGACTGGGCCCTATCGAGCTGGATGGGCCGCGTTTAGCCAGGGCTGATTCTTTTTTATGCTGGCCTGTATGCGAATCTGACTTCTTTGCAACGCTTAAATGGGTCTTTGAAGCGCATCCTGAGGAACACAACCGTCGCAATTTTTCGGACCGCTCTATCAGCAGCATGATGTCACTCGTGTGACGCTTACATGTCAGGAGTGTTCACAGAACGAAACTAGCATGATTTTTGTGCAGCTGCGCCGACAGCTGCAAGCCTGGACATTAGCAAACTCTTTCGGCCACAGAAAAATAGGCATCATGCTTATGTTTTCGAAGAGATCACCTCGAGGAACAAAACACCACAAAACTAGCCTCCTAGTTCCCAAAGGCATATCTGTGTGTGAAAGTCGGTTTAGAACGTTTTCGGCATCGGGTTTTCCGTTTAATAAGGCTGGAGGAAGGGCCTTAGAACCGGTCATCTACTGCCATCGATGTGGCACGTCAAGGGAGGAACAAATCTGCAACGTCCCGGTAAAATGGCAGGAACACTAACATCAGGTTTCGCACGTTTTTTACAGGACTCTTTGGACTTTTGGCATCAGAGCATTGTTTTCAGGCCAACACTGTTCCCGAAACAGCACAAGCGCTTCCAAAAAATCCTGTAGCGGCCTGGGTGTGAGCAGAATATCCAAAGGCCAGAAACCAATTCCGAAACCGTTCGAAAAGCTTGGAGGGGCCTAGGTTGTGACGGAAAATCCAATATCAGGTTTTGCAGGTTCCATAGGGTTTTCAGAAAAGCCATTTTAACAGGGGCTCAAGCAGCTAGGATGGATTTTCGGGATTTGGTTTTAAGAGTGAAAACCCAGTTTTTGCCGAGCTACGGGGGCAAATGCAGCTTTTTATTAAAAATAGGTTTCCGGCCCTGTTTTGGGTTTTAGATTTTGCCTGTAAGGCCACCGGGCAGTCGGCCAGAAATCGTTCCTCGAAAAAGCTTGCAGGGGCCTAGGTTTTTGACAGAATATCCAAAATCAGGTGTCATGACTTAGGTTTTTGAAGAGCCATGACAAAACACAAACCATTTGTGAAAGTCGATCTAGAGTGGTAGTTTGCTCCTAAAATCACACACAATGCACTTTGCGAAAAAATACCTAGGCCGGCAGTTGTCAAACAACAGCAGAAAATTAGTGTGTTTTAGGTTCTTCCTAGTGCTGTCAGCTATTGCAAAGGTACTGTTGTTACTGCGTGTATGCACCAAACAAAGACGGAAAGCGAAAGTCGTGAGTGTCAGTGACAGAAAACCCTCAAACGACTAATGCCTCTACGTCACCATGCCGCACCCTAAATAGTTGTTCATTTGTGATGCCCTTGCTCTGCCGCGGAGATTGTCAAGGTGTTCGCGCTGCTTTTTATATATAACGCAGTAGAGCACGACACCGGAGAATATACTACAAATCTAAGGTTTTATGACAGGACCACATTATACTATATCATGTTATGTGAGAGTAGATTGCAATAGATCATAGAACTTGTTGTTTTGTAATCATAGACAGCATATTACTGAACATTATGCTTATGCTTGTTACATTGTGTTGCAGTTTCTTGCATTATATCTTGTTTGGCTATTTTAGACGGTGACATGTCGTATGTTTGGACGTAGTATAGTACATCATTGTACATTGGTTTTGGCGTATCAGTACATATATATATATATATACACCACAGGTTATTCGATCATAGTTTGTCATATATACAGTTTTGTATACATGTATTCTACTGGGGATCGTTTCAACATGTTAAGATATGTTATGCTATGTTTCAATTCGTTAGATTATGCTGTGTCAGAATACATTTACGCTACATTAGATCGGATTGCACTTTACTTTCCCATACTCTATCATATTATGCGATATTATGGGATGGTATGTTGCATTATGTTATGCTGTTATGCTATGTTGTTATGATGTGCGATGTTACGTTATACCGTGTGGTGTTGTTCTCTTAGCGTGCTTTGATTTGTTCTGCCATGCTATGTTACGACATGGGTGCACCAGGGGAGCACAAGGAAAAGCCAGGTTTTGGAGGGGGGAGCATAAGGAAAAGCGAGGTTCGCATAAGGAAAAGACAGGTTCGCATGAGGAAGAGCCCGGTTCGCATAAGGGCAGAAACCGTTAGCATAAGACAAAGCCGGGAGCATAAGGGGAGAAACCCACAGCATAAGAAAAACACCATGCCCTTGGTTTGAGATGTTTGAGCTTCCTGCTGTTCTGCAACCTCAGGCTGGTGCTACAGAGAAGGAGGACCAGAAATTCGAGAGGATTGTTGGAAGCTTCTGATTTCGGACTGCTGGATTGCAGGACTTGGTCAGGCCCTGCGCTGATTGGCGTGGTGTGCACATGCAAATCGCATGCTTCGACGCTTCGCCGAGGCTCCTGACCAAGGCTCGAGCACAGTCGAAAGCCAACGACGTCAAGTTCGCCTCGGTCTCAGCACGTCAATGCGCTTCAAAGGCCAAAGGAGAGACTGTCGCTGACTTCTTGTGCTGTTGCGAGGTCGCCTCGCGACAGTGGCAGAGAGTTCCGGACGGAGTAGCTTTGCCACCCGGCCTTGAGGCCAGGGATCGGCAGCGTTGAAGACTCGCAGTTCGTCAAGCTCAGTGAAAGGTGAAATTTGACATGGAGCGCGGTTGCACCCTCAAGTCGAAGACGTTGGACATTCAAGCCTGGCATGGTCTCGACCTAGGATGCAACTATGCTCGCATACCGGCAGAGAAGAAGAAGTGAGATGAACGTGGCCGATTGCCATTCGTCTGGTCATGCGGTTGTAGTCTGCCTATTCAGAGCTCACACAGATTCCTGCAGAGGCAAACCTTCAACAAGGATTACAGATTTCAGGTGAATCGCAAAGCATAAGATGGATTCGTTGCAGGCGAGTTCTTGAATGATCTAGAGTCTAGACATGGATCCTTTCTGGCATATGGTTGGTACCCATGCCCGGGCGCACGCAATGCTTCCTGCTGATCCGGCTCACCTGGAGGAGGACTCATCTGCGCCGGCTCTAGGATTCTAGAATCTAAGATGATGCAGGCAGATGCAGGTATGCTCTCTCTGTTGGCCGGTTGAGTCACGAGCACAGCAATGTACAGTGCCACCCTCTGAGAAGCAGCTTTGAGACCAGCTGCTCTGCGAGCTGCCTCCTAGTACGCCTCCGATTAAGAAGAGTTGCTGGCAAACCCTCGGCTTTGTCCAGGCAACACATCGAAGGCAGTGACTTAATCTCACATTGCATCAGTCTTCCTGGGCTGATCGGTGTTGTTGTGCGACATCTAAGAATCTGGAGTACTTATAGCGGCCGTCGCCGGCGTTGTGCTGCCAACCCCCAGGATAGCTAAACATCGTGAGAGCTGGCACCCCCCAGGGGATTGCTTAAATCAACCGGCCGTTGGCTGGCGGTGGCGGTGGGATGTGGTCCAGACGGCCGAGAAATTCATTTCCCCACTACAGGTAGAGCTTTGGGTGGTCCAGACGGCCTCCATGGAGCGAGGCTGGAGGGAGGTGGCAAGAGCATTGGGGGAGCGGAGGGGGGGTCAGAGCTTCGGGGGTGGTCAGGATGCGGTGTCTGAGTGGGGGAAAAATGGCTGGGGCCGGGGAAGGCAGAGGGGGTTGGCTCTGGACAGGGCGAGGCGAGTGAAAAGTTACGGGTCTGAAGCGTCTGAACGGCAGCGGATACAGATTCAGGCCAGACTGCGAAGGTATAGGTCAAGGTCGTGGGTCATGCGAAATAGCGAAATACCATAGCCGGTGTGATTTCAGGTGCATCCGTTGATCAGCCTTTCTGCTCCATCACCTGCAGCAAGCTTCGCCTGTAGCACTGGCGGATGACATTAGCCTCAGTGACATGAGCAATACGCATTGCAGGAGAAAGTTCCTCGTTGTTTTGAAAAGGAGAGGCTGTCTGCTGTCTGGTCTGTTCTAGTTCTTTCTGCTGCATTTCGTGCATCAGATCCGGGTGCAAGTGTAGAAAAGACCCGCTGCATTGTCTTGGTTCTGCAGCTTTTCAAGCCGAGCCGAGTGCACACGTTTGCTTCGGCTGGCGAAGTATGACACAGTTGCTTTGCTGTGAGCTGTTCGTGTGTCTGAATGGCCTGCCCATTCGCACTCAGCCAGTTTGTTCATCAGAAGCAGTCCCTCATATTTTTTACGAAGCTGTCCAAACTGCATTGGCAAAATGATGCGTGGCAAGTAGCGAGAAGACAGTACATCTGTGTTGTGCGGCGTGAGATTTCTGGCATGGAGGGTCGGTATTCGGTATGGCGGTTTTCGCGAAGTCACGCGAATTGAGGCGATGTGGCATCGGCAGTCGTCCAAAGCTGGTGGCCGGGGGTCAGATGACGGAAAGCAAGCTGCACCGCGAGCAGAAAGAGAGGGGGGTTTTGGAGGGTGCAGTCCGGATTTGTGGGGGGGGGGGGGGGGGGGGNNGGGGCAGGGACCCGAGCATCAGGGACCCAGCAAGGACCCAGCATCATAAGCATCAGGGGCCCAGCATCATGATCATCATTTACGATACTCTTTCAGCTCCGGCATTTTCACAGAAAGCAGGCAGAAGAAGCGACATGGTGTATGTTGAGCCCATGTGCAGCAAGGGCGACTACGATTCAAAGCCAACCAAGCTACGTACAATAAACGGCTCAAAGCACATTGTGAAAGGCTGCACCCTCAAGACGACACAGGGGGCAAGCAGGCGCGGATACCACTCGCTTTCCGTGTGGTCCTCCCTGGTTTGCAAGAAGTGGTGTGGCACCGCGGGGTTCGGTGTGTGTATGTGTGTGTCTGTCTGTGTCTGTGTGTGTCCGAAGTGTGTGCGCGTGCTCACCTGCGCGCCTGTCAGCAAACATGCCTGCCTACGTGCATGTCACACGTGTCTTCAGCTTGGGCCAGCCTGGTTGCATGCGAAAGGGCTCTCAGGGCTGCCGCGCAAGCCTCGTGTTTCACTTCAAGCAGAAGTTTCAACAGCCTTGCATGGCAGGCGAGGCAATGATGTGAGATGCGTTTGTAGCTGCTTGGTTTTTCTCGGGCCAGCAAGCGGACATATTGGCATGCTTCAGGTGTAGACGCGGGCCGGTTCGAGACTGACAAGAAGAGCTCTTCGAAGCAATCGCCTCATTCCCTGCAGACGTGCACGGACCTTCGCAAGTTGCAAAACAGTTGGGCCCAGGCCAGGCTATGCGCATGCGGTGTATTGGTCCAAGCGCTACCAGGAAAAGGCCTTCGAGCCGTCCCCTGGTGTTTGATTTACGTCGCCTTGCTTGCATGTCGACTGCAGTGGTTCCTTGTGGCTATTCTCTCTTGACTTTGCTAGCTATTTGTGTACCCTTTCGAGGAGGGCCGAAACGTGCAAGCTTCACCTTTCTAGTTCCTAGACATTCTGGTTAAGGACAACGCTCACACCTGATCGCTGGACGGTGAGCAGGTTAGAGATGGGTAGGCATTTTGTCAATTGGCAAACCGGGTGGGTGTAGATGCTAATGGAAAGTTCTATTAACCCGATTCGCAGCTGTGAGTAAGACACCAAGTGTAGCAAAGTTTTTGGAGCATCTGACTGTCCTGTGTGCACGACGGCAAAATCGCACACGATTGAAACCGAGGTTTGACTGGTCAGATTCTCAGTCGCGAGGTCTTCAAGGGTCAACCTGGCAGTCAGATTTAAGTCTGTCTGAGCTCAACTAGCACATTTGATCTGCTTGCGTTTGCTACAGGTATGTTAAGTGGGAGCACCTGAAGGCGGGGCAGCCGCTTTAGCCCAGCATCTCTTGCATTTGGATGGTGCAGGAGCTCCTATCAAACTGGCTGTCATCAGAGCCAAGAGCCCAGAGAGAAGTCATGTACTCTGATGGCGCTTGGAGGCAGTAAGGGCCCGTCAGACTCGCAGGGATGCTGCTGACAAGCCATTCCGATACAGCAAAGTTGGTACAGGCACCGTCAGCGGAGCCTTGCCTTGCCTGGCTGTATTGAGGTCAGTTGTCCTGATCGCCGGATGCGGTCCGGACCTGGCTCATGTCACAGAGCTTTGATCGTATGGCAGTGTGCTTGGTCGCCAAGGCACAAGCCTCGTGGCAGAGCAGATGCTGTCAGAAGGCCCGAGGTGCTGGCAGTCTGTTGTTTCACACCTGCACTATCTTTCTGGATGTTCACGGTTGCCGGCACATGCAGCGGCTTCAGCTTGCTGCCCCGGCTGTGCTGGTTTGTCGACATCTTGTGGGTAGCCTTGTTGCAGTTTCAACATGCTCCCACTTTGGACAAGCGAAAGCAGAGCAGAGCGCTCAGTTACTTGATATGCTTCGCAGACAATACTAGCAGGCTTGACGAGGAAAAACCTGTGCTACCACTGAACCAGCCTATGCCATGGTGACGTTCTCGTAGGCCTGGATGTGTGAATCCGATTGCGATATCGATGAGGAGGAGCTGCTGCAAGCTGCTCTCCAAGCAGAGGCAGCAGCATCCGCGCCTGGATTTCTCGCAGAGGAAGAAGCTGCGAAGCGTGCACGCCTCGCGCACGGCCTTTCAGAGGCCAGCAGTTGGGAGTCAGCGTTGGAGCTCTCAAGCGCTGTGCCGCAACAGCAAGCGGAGCAAGCGGAGCAAGCGCAAGCGGAGCAAGCGCAAGCGGGGGCTCTCCCAAGACCTTCCGGACGCGACTCTTCCGGGATCTCGGCCGCGGCAGTCGACATGCTTGCAGCCCGCCTGCACGACCTCGCGCTTGGGGCAGGTGCTGGCAGCATTTCGGGTCCGGGGATGATCAGTGGTGAGCCTTGTCCGATCGTTCAGGCGCATGCCAGGTTCAAGCTGAATTTTGGCGGAGTTGAGGTCCTCTTCCCATTTGAGCAGCCTCTGGAGCCGCAAAGAGCCGTTATCAGAAGCGTGTTAGAGGCCTTGGCCCTTGGAAAACATGCAGTTCTTGAAAGTCCAACTGGCACTGGCAAGACGGCCGCCGTGCTTTGTGCCTGCATCGCATGGCAGAGACACCGCATGAGGAAAACTGGCTCTGCTCCACAGGTGATGTTTGCCACACGGACACACGCCCAGGTTCGTCAAGCCATCCGGGAACTAAAACGAACCCCATACAGACCCATCATGGCCGTGCTAGGTTCACGGGAAGCTGGCTTGTGCATCAAGGAAGAAGTTCTCCAATCTGCCGAAGATGATGGGCAGCTGCGACACGCATGTCGTCAGGCACGCCGGCAAAAGACTTGCAGCTTCCACGAGGGCTTGGCTTCGCCCGGTGTGCCAGAAATCATTCAAGCTCGCCTACGGGGCTCTGAGCCATGGGACATTGAGGACATGGCACAGTTTGGAACCATGACGAATTCTTGCCCCTACTATGTGGCACACTCCGTCGCCAAACACGCCCAACTCGTGTTCTGCCCCTACAGCTACATTTTGGATCCATCTGTTCGCCAAGCTTCTGGGTTAAGTTGTGCAGACCTCAGCGGGCGAATGATAATTTTGGATGAAGCTCACAACGTCGAAGGTACTTGCCGTGATGCAGGATCGGCAGAGATCACTCTCGACCAGGCAAAGAGTGCCCTGGTAGTCATTAAGCGCTTGCTCGGCGATGATGTTGGCGGGAATTCACTTTCGGGTGACCAACATCAGATCCTTGCCACTCCTGCGACGAAATCCTCGGAGGAGCTTGGGGGCTTCATGCTGCCTGCGACTGTTTCAGCTGCCGTCGACACTCCGCGACAGTCTTCCAACGGTCCTGGTCCTTGTGCGCCAGTTGAACGGAAACGCAAAGCTACACTAGCTGCCACTCTGCGACCTGTTTCCTCACTTCTGAGTCGCATATGCGACTATCTGCGTGATCTGAACCAGCCAGCTACGTATGCGCCACATTTTCCTGAGCATCGTCAAGTGTCCGCTTTCTTGCGCGCGGTCAGGCTCGACTCGGAGCCACTTCTGCGCCCTGACGGTGCCAGTGCAGGCAGAGCTTCCGGCACTTCTGTGCCTCGGGGAGAGGCACTTCTGCGAGAGCTGGCGCAAGGAGGAGCCTTCAGCGCACAACTCGAGCTCGCAGCTTCACTTGTCCACCAGCTTGCGGCGGCCACGCGACGCCCCGACCTCTACGTGGTGCACGCTCGGCCTGAGGGGCATGGGCCACATGGTCTGGGTCAGCGGCCGGCCCTGCAAACTTGGCTGATGAGCGCAGAGGGGACTTTCGGAAACCTGGTCTCGGAGCTACATGGCATTTTGCTCATGTCGGGGACTTTGTCCCCGCTGCCGGCAACGATTTCAGAGCTTGGCCCCACATTCAAGTCCCGAGCTCTTCCTGCGCTGGCAGCCGGCCACGTGGTCGGACGCGGTGCATTGACGGTGGTGACTGTGTCACATGCAGAAAGTGCTGAAGCCAAACTGGAATGTACTTTCCATGCTTGGAAGCGACGGCCATTTCTGCGTTCTGTCGGCGCTGCCTTGGTTACAGTTTGCCGTGCCATCCCGGCGGGGATCCTTGTTTTTCTCCCTTCCTACGACCTCTTAGAGCGATGCCTCGCGGCTTGGGGCGAGAGCGACGGTGATGCCCAGAAGGGTCATGGACGGGGAATGGGACGGGGCGGGACCAAGGCTCGCAAACGCTCGGGTCCCGTCGAGCGGGTGCAGGTCGTTTCGGCCGCGCGTGGCGAGAGTCTCCTGGATCAGCTACGACAAGCCAAAGGCACCATCGTGGTCGAACCACCTCCGTCCCAACAATCCACCGCCTCCGCGGCTCGAGTCTACGAAGTGGCCAGGCAGAGATATGAGACTGCGGTGTCTCAAGGGGGGCAGGCTGTGCTGCTGGCGGTCTACCGAGGAAGGATGAGCGAAGGGGTCTCATTCGATGACGACTTTGCACGTGGGGTGGTCTGCATCGGCATCCCATTCCCAAACCTTACGGAAGAGAGGATTGCGCAAAAGCGAGCTTTTAACGATTTCTCGGTGTCAAGGTCCACTGGTGCAGTTTCTGGAGATGCGTGGTACGAATCCAAGGCACTTCATGCCGTTGCACAGGCCCTGGGACGATGCATTCGTCATCCGCTGGATTTTGGTGCCCTTGTGCTGTTGGACAGTCGTTGGGCCGAGTTGGGGAACCTCGGCACAACTGTACAGAAACCGTGCATCATGACTTGGTTCATGTTGTTGCATGGCAGCTCCTAGGTCCTAGGCTTCTTGGGCATTGCTAGGTCACAGGTTGCAGGTTTGACATTTGATCTGCTATGTTTGGTTTGGTGATGGAGCAGATTGTGGCAGCATGCCATTGATTTATATAATACGGAAACAAGCAAACTCAATGTTTTTGGCCTACTAATTGTGTACCGGCGACCCTCGAAGCTTTTGCTGACGCATGACGGCAGCTCTACAGGAGCAGTTTGTGCGGCATCATCAAACAGTGTGCAGGACATCCTGCGGAAGACGTTGAACAGCTTTGGAACAACTTGATGTGCATCGCACGAAGTGCAAACAATAACAACCTAGTGTTTCCTGAAGGCTGGGTTTACATGTGATCTTGGCTCATTCGAGCTGTGGCTCGAGGGGTTCCCAGGAACCGGTTGGGGCGTCTCGCCCACCGCTGCAGATTTGCCTACGGCAGAGCAGTTGGCCGGCATCACCACGGCGGCAGGAGCCCTCGCACGGGCAGGGCTGGATGCCGCTGTTTGGGGTCGTGTTGACTCGGCTTTGCGTGGTGTTCCCAGTCTTTTTTTTATTTTGGGGAATATCCCGGCCGATGCTTTGCGTATGGCAGTTCTGGTCGCGCGCGTCGTTGTGTTCGAGCCAGGTACCGCCGGCGAGCCAGATTATGTAGTCCCTTCGCAGCGCGGCCTGACTGTGGTCGAGTCGACGCAAGTTGGGCTACTCTGGCGAGTTGCGCGGCGGAAGTCCAGAAGGCGGACATAGAGCCCATCGTAACGGCCCCGACTCCTCTGGCACCACCGGTCGGCGCGGGCGTTCACTCGGAGTGGGGCCAACTGCTGGGGCTGACCCGGCAAAGAGAAAGGTCAAGGTCAGCACCGTCCTCGACCAGGCAGGCGATGCCGAGGTCCCCGAACTCAAACAGACGGAGATCGACGTGTACTTCAAGGTGTTTGAGAAGCACAAGGGAGCACCGGTTCGGCCCGAGGCGGAACCGTCCCCTGACCAGGGTTCCGCCCCCTAAAGTTGGGTGATGGACCTGGACTTGTCTCTCTGCGCGGACTTCGCCCTCTTCGTCAACTTTCAGCACCGGTTCGCCAAGAGCCTCAAGTTCAAGAACACATCCTGCAGCCCAGCGGGAGCTTAAGCACTGTGGAGGTTCCGGGACCCCCAAACTACGGTTTGGCGTCCTGGAATGTGTTCGATAATGTCTGCTTATGTTCGAGGTGAAGCCCGGTTTCCCAGCACGATCCGCCCCGCTTCCCGCGGGCCCCGACCTCAATGACTTGGGCTTACGTGATGCCATAAAGCGGATGGCGGGGTCTAGTACGCGCTCGTTCCAGTACTCCTTTTCCTGAGCAGCCACCCTGACCAGGCAAGGCTGCTGGCTGTGTTAGCGGTTCGTGCCCGAAAAACCTAAATTTCTCGATGGGTGCTACCGATTCAGGAACAACCTTTTCGAAGGGCACCCCTTCTCCTGCGGACGACGACTACACTACACCTATGCAAGAGCAGGAGGAGAAAGACGCGGGCTTGTCAGAAGGCTCTGCGGGCACGTAGACCCTGTCCCTATCCGTCCCTGCTACTGTTGGGAGAACGGCCGAGCCCGGGAGCAGGTAGAGGGGCGTCGACCCCACCGCGCCGTCCGGAAGAGTGCGCGACGGAGACTTGCGGGCATCTGCGGGCTTTCGGACAACGGTCAGCGGCACACAATACAATGCGAAAGGAAGTGGTGGCGAGGGCCGCCCCCATCCTTGGACCAGCGGCGCAAGACTGCCCAGTAACAAAGGAGGCGGACATGGGTCACGGAACCGACTGTCAAGAGCGACCCCGACTACGAGGAGGAAGTGGAAAAGGAATCGCGACTGCGTGCTTGGGACGCCCTACAAAATTGCTGTGTTGTATGGGCGGCCTTGGACGACATGGCCCGGGACTGTTCTGGGCATCACCCGGCTCAGCACTCTACCCACCCCATAGGAGCGGCTCCTCATGACGGCGTGTGGTGGCCTCAGCCAAGAGGTCGTCATGTCGCTGGGGCGTTGACGCACTCGCGAAGCAATGCTCGCCTACTTGCGCGACGCACCGCTGGTGAGGGCCGCCAGCGCTCCCACTCCATGGCACTGGCTGTTACGGGGACGAATGCAACGGTATAGGTCGACTTGGAGGCGAGGAACCGCAGTGCCGCGCGCGGAACATGAGTCCACCGAAATGATAAGCGGCCATCGCAGCTCGGGGGCACCATCTGTGGATGGACTTGGGCCGAGATGGGTTTGGCAGGCCGTTTCCGAAGGGGCCGCTTTGGCGGAACGGCTTCCGCGATCTTCCGCGCGTAACAACCGCGACAAAGCAGAGGTGCGCTGACTAGCCCTGACACTGAGCCTGGCCGTGGTAGAAAGTTGAGGGTTTTTGGGTGTTGTTCCTTTGTGCAATCCCTGCGGCCCGTGCTTAACGGCTGGAGGCCGGCTTAGCACCATGGATCACCTATGACCCTTTTGGGGGGAAGCGGTGGTAGGGTACTGAGGAGGGCAGGAAAAGAAGAAGTCAGGTGGCCGTACCGGGAAAGCCCGGTTCGGGGCTCATCGGCTCCTTGCCTAAATTTGGAAAGGGGTAAGAGGCCAGGAGAGGACAGGTGGCTCCCTCGTGAAAGCCCGTGTCGGGGTTTCATCGGCTCCTCGCCTGCGGTTCCAAGAAGAGGTTGAGCTGCAAGTTCCAACCCCGGTCTTCAGAGAAGGCCCGGGAATGGGCAACCAATCGGGCAAAGCCCGTGACCAGCGACCTCAGGAAAAATGAAGAGAGCGTGTCGGGCGGTAGAGTGGGGGCACGCGAACACGACCGGTTGTTTTGCAGAACGACGCGGTACAACGAGAAAGTATGTACATGTCACAGGAGGTGCCCCATTAGGCCTCGAGAAGCCTAGCAGGGTGCCGGAAATCTCTTGTTGTTTGGCTTTGCGCAGGGCGGGCCCAGTAATTAGAGCAATTGTGGCACCCAGCCTTCGCAAGTAAGGATGCGGCGTTGCGCCTAGTTTTGTGAGGACCTCTACCAGTAGTAGGCTTGTGGTAGATTGCCAGGCCACTGCTCCAAAGTATCTATGTCTATACTTCTGTGGAGTTCCTAAGAACCCGAGCCCAGCTCTCTGGCAGGAAAGCCAGCCTTCTCCCACAGTGGCTGCATCCGTTCATGGTGGACAAAGTGGATGCAAACGCGGCTGCCCATTGGCTGCAGGAGCACTTTTCCCATCTGAGTTGCAATCCTGCCGGCCCAGCACGATTTGCGACGGAGGCAGAAGCTTCGATGCCGTCGCCGGTCAAAAGAGAGGCCAAATGCGAGCCGAAGGACGAGGCAAAATTCGAGGCGAAAGACGAAGCAAAATTCGAAGCGAAAGACGAGGCGAAGGACGAAGTCAAGGACGAGGGCGAAGATGAAACACAAGTAATGGCGGATGGCTGCACGCATGTTGCAGAGCTGAACTGGCTGGAAAGTCCCGCTCCGTCCAAGGCCTCCGCGGGAGATCTTCCGAAAACTGGAGCCTTCAAACTTCGTCTTGGCAGCTTTGCAAAACCTCCCTGTCTTGACTTGGACAGTGATGAATGATGAGAAGCTTGCGTGGGTGTGCCCTTCCGCGACTTTCGTGTCCAAAACAATTGAGCCTTACCTTGCTTGGCCTACCCGAGCCCTGCTAGTCTCCAACAGTTGATACGACCCCCGAAGTTCCGCACAGCCTGCTTTAGCTTGTAAGGCAGTTCGCTGCGATCTCTTCTCAGTAGTTCGACTTGAAATAGATAGCTGACTGCATATCCGGATTCACCTGGGAGTTCGGCACGGACCTTAATGTAGCAGTTTGCATGCGCGCGATATCTTCGGGCATCGGCTTCGAGGGTGTGTAGCGGATTTCCCGCTCAGATGTGCAGTCGCTCCGCAGCACATCAGAGGTTGATAGGGTTTGTAGGTGTTAGGGTTTCGGGCGTACGGGACCCGTGATCTGATACATGGTTCTCTAAACGGGGCCACCCGATCCGGTGCACATCACGGCCTGAACCGTTGCAATTCTTACAAAAGATGAGATGGTGGGTCTACTGATGTGCGCATGGGAGGTTTGGCGTCCAAGATCACCTGTGTGCGCTCCCTAGCCCGAAAGAGCTCACGGAAGGGAGCAGAACAGCGCAGGGACCTCCTACGTGCCAGTCACTTCTCAGGTCGATCAGTGCGCCGCGCGTCTGCAAAGAGCTCGAGAGCAAAGAATGAAACTGTTGTTTCGTCATGGGGTGATCGAACCGTTAGCCCGCAATTGTCTGGTTAACACAGGCCGAGCTGATTGCTTCCCTCCGTGAGAAATACAAAGACAAGGCCGGCAGCCTATGTATGCAACCTATGAATGCGATAGCGAGATCGTAGGAATGTGGCATCTGCTTCGCAAGCGGAAGCTTCAGGCTGCGATGGAATTCGAAGTTGCAGATGCCTCCAACTTGCCGCAGGAGCTGCTGTTGGCTACGCGAGAATTACCCAAATTCTGGCTTTGTTTTGCTGAAACAGAAGGCTGCGGCCTGCAATTCCAAGATGCGTGAACAGAAGGACTGGTCCGACCGATTTGACCTCGTGCTAGACAAAGCTTTGCTGGACACGGTGGTCGCTGGAAGGCAGTAAAAAACACATGGAGTTGCTGTCAGATAACGACGGTGTTGATTTTGTAAGTAATAATGCCGCTTGCAGCCGCATCGGAGACGACGACGGTGGTGGTGGTGTCGATGATGCCATGAACAGAGCAGCATGACGGGGACGAGGGATGTGGGTTTCCCTTCAGAGGGACTCCCGTACAGTACAGTATCTCCCGCGTTGATTTGGCTGTTCCGCTTCGACGCTGCGATGGGGAAGATTAGATTTTGTCTGTGCTCTGTGTTCGTGTATTCGTTCACAACTGGCACGTGTCTGCTCACTCCAGGCAAGGTTGGGCCTCCGCAGAAGGCGTCCTGCAGTCGCTGATGGCCGGGGCCTTTCGTCGCAGCAACTGTTTGGAAAGCACAGGTATCTGCGAATCTTGATGTGAGACCGCAGCAGACGTGCCTCAAGATTATCTTTACGTCCTGAGCCCGACTTGCTCTGGGCCTTTGCCTGAAGACGGTGCTCAGACCGACAATCGCATCCTGATCGCATCTGTTGGGCCAGTTTCGTGGCATGCACGTGTAATTGGGTCATGCTGGAAAGGCGCTCCGCACCCATGCTGCGCCGCGCCGCACCGATCTCGCAAAGACTAGTCGGTCGTCGATTCTCAGCCGCCGCAGAGGCAAGCGCTCAGGGTTGCAGAGTCGAAGGTCTCGAGGGAGGTTTACTTCGAGTTATGGCGATTGTTACTCCAGATGGTAGGACTTTCCTGTCAATACAGCTCAAGCTGTCTGATGCAAGTTTGTGCGTGAGGCTGTTGGACCATCCAAGTGGAGACGTCGATTGCAGCTTGGCAGCACGACTCGGAACCGTCGGTGCTTCTGCCCGCGGCCGTGGTGACCTGACGAGGCTCTTGGCAAGCGGTGCTGTCGGAGTCACAGCAGTCGGAGTCGGTTCGTTCTCGTACAGCAGCGAGAAGAAGCGTCAGGAGCAAACCTGAAGCAAACGGAGGGAGCCCTCTGACTCACCCGTGCATGTGCAGGACCGAGAGAAGAAAATCAGGACTGGCACTTCGTATTGTAAGGTGTACCTTACAGATCAGAATCCACGCAGAGTATCCCAGCATCATTCGGAAGCCGTACATACAATCGTGCAGACGCTCGAGGGTCAAGATCTGGTTGAGTTTGCATGAGCCTGGATGCTTGAGGACCGTTGAGGAAAAGCCAGTACCCACGCGTGCCGACCAAATAAAGCGGCTAGCAAGTGGAGAAGAGTTTGACATCTTGGTGGTTGGCGGCGGCGCAACAGGTCCAAACACATTGACTTGATGTCCGTTGAAACCTCTGCGGGATGGCGAACACGACAGGCGCTGGAGTCGCTTTGGAGGCCCAGCTCAGAGGACTGAAGGTAGCGTGCGTTGAGCAGGAGCGACCTCCTTAAGGCGTCTGTCGGACGCAAAGCCGGTCGGTTGCTGCCAGGAAGACTTCGCATCTGGGACTTCTTCCAAATCCACGAAGCTCCTTTGGGCCGGTGCGGGCCTCTCTTGCAGAGAGCGGGTACTAGTAGCTTTCTCTGTGGCCAAATGAAGTCAAGAATGTGGTGCTCACGTTCAGTGTTTCGTGAGCCTGGTTGTTTGCAGTGTTTCTTCGAGTGTCATCAGTCAAGGCTCTCGGTACCTCGTGAAGGGCTTGGTGAAGCTGTTCTCGCCGTCTTCCTTGATGAGCCCAGTGGCAGCATGGAGCGAATCTTGGACAGCATTGCTGGACAGCCGCGGAGCAGAGTTATGGTGACGATTTCATGCCGTGTAAGCAGGCCAGCTGCAGGAGAATTAAACGCATCCTTTGCCAGACCCGCGGTTTCAATCTTCAAGCTGCAGCAATCACTGCCTCTTGTCTGCTCCTGTCCGGCAGGCCGAAGAAGGTAGAATCTGTACTTGAAAACAGCACACCTCAACACTTCTCGGACAAAACCCGCTTGAAATTGGTTTTGTGACTGTATCATTCGCAAGGGAGAAGCCAAACTTGTGCACAGGTCGTGTCTTGGGTCCCTAATGGCAATGAAGCACCCATGATCTCGAAGCCCACTTGACTTCACTACACAGCTCACCACATCTTTGGCATGCAAAATGAGAAGCGTATCCCCAGCTGTGGTGTTACTATCTGGTGTTGGCAAACCCTCCCAGGTGCAAGGAATCCGGTACGTAATTCGATTTTGAGGCAGCTGTAGCTGCAGAAGACAAACCGAGGCAACCCAGGCGGAGCTTCCCAGCCTTCTGTGCACTCGGTAAATCGCTTGAGGGCGGCAGTATGCGGCAGTGCTTCATGCTCTCAACTCATCAAGTACCTTGTAAAGAAAACTACTCACATGAGGACCGAAGCCCTTGACAGCGCATACCTGCCTCAGCCATGAGTCGGCACGTATCTCGGGGTGGTGTCAACACACACAAGCCGCTTGATATGAAAAGTAGCCGGGCCTGTGTAGCACCGCCAATCCGCAGCGCCCAGCGACTGCTTTAGAAGACCGTTTTAGTCACAAGAAGCAGGGCAGCTGTGGCGCAGGTTTGATTCCTGTATGATGACCAGCGAGGTAAAGGATATTGATATGACAGGATGTAGATGGCCAAAGGGACGTCACCATCACCGATCAAACAACACAACTTGTCCAAACGGCGCCCGACCCAAAACCAGCAAATTCATCTATAGTTTCACCAAGAGTTCACCCGAGCTTCGTGATTTTGCATGATTTTGCATCACTTGACCGGGTGGAGCCAGCGGGCACGACGTACTTTGCAGCAGATGGCACTCTTCTGTTGCTTCTGTTGGTGCCGATCCCTCTGCTGAGGAGTTTGCGGGAACCTGGCATATGGTCCACAACTAAGCACATGGTGGGTCATGCCCTGATTGACGTCAATGGCATAGCTTTCGTTGTGCACGGTCCAATATAAGGTGTTGGGATGTTTCCGTGAAAGAACCTACATGCTGACGATGAACCCCCACATCACCAATTGGGTTCCGATTGCCGTTCCGCCACCTGGTGAGAAATGGGTGTCGGACGCAGCACATACCCTTGGCCAGACGCTGCAGAATATTTAGAAGCCTGGCTAGCAGTTGTAGTTGTCATGCCCACACCACCGTCGAGTCCCCAACTTGTGCTGCTACATCTACAGTCGGGTAAAGGCATTGAAGGCTGGCTCACGCCCGCGCATGCTCGCGGTCGTGCCGAAACGAATAATTGCTGCACAAAATAGCAGCGTGACTTTCAGGTGTGTTCGCTCCGAAGCCGCTGTAGATTTGCTCACGACAGGTTGGACAAGTGGATCATTTGGCCACCACCGTTCGAAGCCTGCCTGAATTATGTGTCGGCAGTCGGGGAGTCTAGACTTGATCGGGTTGGCAAGTAGTCTCCATGGCAGCCTTTGGCATTTTTCTTGAAAGGCCCTTGTTGTGTCAGAAGGCTATGGCAGTGCCTTTTTGTGACGACGTTGTGTCGGCAGGATTATCCGCCGGCCGCATTGGGGCCATGTACGGGTCTCTTCGTGATCTTCTTCAAATTCTATGATTTTCTGGGGCAGCATCTCGGATCATTTCGTACATGTGAACTATAACAAAACATGGAAAAGAGGCCAGGCCGATGCAGAGAGCTATCTTCTGTCCCATGGTTAGGATGCTCTCTCTTGAAGAACCTGTGGTGCTCTTGCAGGGAACTTTCGCACAGATTTAGCTTGCTTACCTTGAAGCAAGCACTTCCCAACATCAGCCTCACATCGAGTCACAGGTGCTCCGGCAAGTGCAGAAGTGCAGTTGGCCAGGTATGTCGCGCCCAACTCGTACGTCATGTCTTCTGAAAGAGCACGAACAGATTTCCCACAAATGGACGGGAAGAGGCAACAGCGTGACTGATTGCAATGCCTGCTGCGACATTCCGAAACGGTGCAGGGGCTTCCAGTTTGACTGCCAGGATGAAGTACGTTTCCGTTTTCTATGAGGGTGAGCACAACGATGCCCGCACCAACGTCTGCATCGCCCTCACTGCAGCAATGTACGGGTCTTGCATCGCCAACTATGCCAAGGCACAATTTTGACGGTGCGAGGTGCTCGTGCGCTTTCCGTGGTTTACTCTGCCAGTGTCGACAGGTTGAGCGAATCGTGTTCGACGAGAAAGGTGTTGCCACTGGGGCAGAGGACGGCCGGCGGCCAGCTCATGAGGTGTCGCACCGTCCGTGCAACCTCGTTTGATTCGGCAGGTCCTTGACAAGACAGATCCAGCTGCCAAGCCTTTCGCTGTCAAGGCTTGTCATAGCGGCAGTGTGTTCATGAGTTGCGCAGATCTGCATAAGACTGTCAGGCCAAGAAGATCGTCTACTGTGGTGGGCCTTTCACAGACGGTCTGCGGCAGCTGAGTGAGGGGAAGGATGTGAAGCCCATGGTCAATGCTTCTGGAGGCGCAAGACTTTTTCCAGGCTATACAATTCAATTCTCTTCCGCTGGCGTAACACTTGCGTTGAACTCTAGTTTGCATTCAGCAGGACGCGTGCAGGCCTTGGCCTGATTGATTCGGAGTAAACGAGAGTGTTCAACAGTAGTTTGTCAACGCTGATAGCAAGTGGATTTCGGGAGGTACCCACATTGTCCTTCCGCAACTTGGCCAAAGTTTCTGTGTGGTGCCGCATGGAATCCATGGAAGTGCAGTGCAATAATGGAGCACGGCATGCAGAAGCGGTTCCCGCGGGAGGCCTTACTATTGCCCCCGGCACATCGGAATGGTTGACATGATGACTTCCAGAGGCCGGGTGCCATGGTTGCTATGGGAGCCAAAATCGGTGCATGAAGAGCGACATGAGTGACAGTGCCCTGAGCAGGCTCGTTCCTCTTCTTCCTCCCATGGGAGGGCTACACGCTTGTTGGCACCACGGATGTGAAAACAAAGCCTGATCTGCATCACGAAGTGCCCGAGGATCGCATGTCTGCCGAAACACCCCTTTAGACTATGTGAAGGACTTTCACAACACGCTGCGGTTTTGGCCCTGGGAGGACGAGATTCAGTATTTGATCAACGAGTGTGAGAAGTACTTGTCGCCCAATCTGCAGGTGCGCCGACGAGACTCGGCATTCAGCAATCTCTTCATCAGCTGACGGTTGTGCATCGTGCTTCAGCACCACATTTTGACACTGTCAATTTGCAGGAACAAAGATCGAAGTTGCAGTAACACGTTTGTATTTGCGGGTGGTCTTCTGCTAGGGCATCATTGAGGTAGCAGGGCAGTTTGGTGCAAGCTTCGCCTGAAGTAGTTGTTCTTCAACCGTAACCCAATGGCTCGATTTGAAGGGTGTTCCGGCGACCGCACGCGATCTACTCGCAATACTTCTCAACCTTGGGCTTCAGCATACACCGTGCCCTGCAAAAAGGAGACGTCATGTCGGCTTGGTACGGCATTCGTCCGCTGTGCGGAGACCCAAATGCCAAAGATCAAAGCTCTGCCTCTCGCGACCATGTTGTGCCATGGCAGCATGCCGGCTGTCAACAGCGTGTACACGGGAAGACTGATCAGATCGGAGCGCATGTGCAGGTGTCGCATCATCCAACGAATGGTATCACTTTTGTCTCCGGCGGAAAGTGGACAACTTGGCGAGAAATGGCAGAGGATGGCGTAGACCAGGTCTTGGAGCGCCACCCGGATCTGAAGAAGAAGGTGCACTCATAGACGCTCATCGAAGCCTGAGCTGAGTGGTGTCGGGGCTTTTGTATGCATGCCTCAGAAGTTCTCAGCTTTGCAGGCTGGACCTTCCATCACCTTGGAGACACCCTTGCTGGGAACTGGAAAAACAAGCGAGTTTCCGGAAGGCCGGATAAGTTAGAGCATTTAGAGCCAATTCCCACTTCGGGAAGGCACAGGTGCGCCCACAGCTTGCCATCTCACGCCCCACATGAGAGAATTTCGACGATGTCTCATTTCAGCGGGAGTGCTCTTGCCTGCCCTTTCTTTACTGTATGCAGATGCAGACAGACTGTTCGCTGATATTGACATGTGCCAGGATATCACGAAAATCTGGCGGTGCGATTGTCGCAGAAATATGATGTCGCCTTTGACGTGGCGCAGCACCTGGTGCGAAACTACGGCACCCGAGTCCCCTGCCATGAGGAAGGCTGCGAGTTGAATTAACGGTCATTGGCCGTTGGGAGAATGTTGCCTGTGTAGTTTTCTCGCCATCTTCATAACATTACACTTCCTTTTGTTTGACTTTCCTTTAGTGCCAGGTTCTCTTACTGTAGGCATGGTTTGTGCACGTACCTGCGCACACATCTAGAGCAAGAGAGGAAGGCCAAATTCCTTACGAGCGAAATGTCGTCACCGAGAGGTCGTCATCCAAAGCGTCGTCGCTGACGGACACATTGCTCAAAACTGGCCAAACGATCTCCTTCACATTCCTTCGCTGATCAAAAAGCCTTTTCCAAGGTTGTCTAGCCTCCTTTGCTCTCCAAGGATGCATCAGCGCAGTGACAACAATTGACAGCATGTGACAATTGCATTGCTTGGACCCGGCACGGTTTCAGAATTGGGAGGTTTCGCGGCCACTGGTCCACCCAGTAGGATTCTGAGCGTGCCTTTCGAGGGAGTGGCTTCCCCACACTAGGGTGCTGGAAAGATTGGAAAGCCGACGTGGATGCTTCGCGGCATTTAGGGTGACGAAGCCATGCGGGCCGGTAATCTTCCCAATGGGCTGGCCTGCGTGTAAAGCATATGCTAGTACCGACCCCGTTTCCAGATCAACCGTAGTGGCTCTGGCTCCAGAGCCGCTGCCGGCACCAACAGAGCGGACTGCTTTTAAGCTGGTATCGCACCATAACTCCTGCATGATACGACCAAGGCAGGCTCACTATTGCGAGGCAGCGGACATGCATGAATTATCCGTACTGTACATCTGAGGCTGGGGATGTGCTGTCCTGCGTCGAAGAAAGTCAAGTCAAAGGTGCTTCAGCTGCAGCAAACGTGAGCAGCTTTGAACAGATTGCTAGGACTGACGACCGAATCGCAAGAAGGGAGGCTCTCCACTGGCATTAAGGATCCAGGTCTGGACTGTACAAGCACTATCCCAGACTCTATGAGGGTGCGGCAGCTACAACTGGCTACCCATATCTGGAGGCAGAAGTGCGATATGCAGTTCTTCGGCCGATGTTCGTTTTTCCGGTGCCCTTTGCTACTCATAATCAGGTTTGATTTTGCTCATTCACACTTCGCCGTGAGCTGCAGTTGAGGTAAACCAGGAATACGCGATGAGTCCTGCGGATGTTTTATCGCGAAGAACTCGCCTGGCTTTCCTGAACTCAACAGCAGCCCGTTTGTGCTTGCCCCGTGTCGTGGAGATCATGGCTGTGCCTTGGTGAAAGCTTTTCTGATGTCACGCTAGACTGTCTAGATCCTTTTAGGTCAGAGAATGGGGACTCCCACGTTCCTGGTTGAGGGGCGATGTTCAGTCAGTTGAGTCTTAGTTCTTAATCGGCCACAGCAATGTCAGGAGTGCCTGGGTTGGTCTGATGCACGAGCTCTTGAAGAGCACGAGAGAGCGGAGCAGATTCTAGCCCGTGACTTTGCTGGACCCGTGACCCGGCCTCACAGGTCCTGTTGTTGCTGCTGCTGCTGCGTACTGTGCCTTACTTGCTTTCTTGCAGTGTAATCGGATGAGGTGCCCAACAAGGTCGGAGCACTCCTTCGAACGGCTTGCACTGCAGACGTGAAGGATCTGTTGCGCTGATAGTCGCAGAAGCAATCTGTGGTCTCTCATCAAGAGTCGTGCCCGACACAAGTCTAGCCGGCTACCGCAGGTGCCCGTCAAGTCGTAAGTTTGACACGGGTCGCCGGGTTGGACCATTGTGAACGGGGATTCGGTGAGTGCTCACAGAATCGGATGCTCGGCTCGGTTGCGATGGCCTCGCCGACTCGCCGAAGTCCGGTCCTCCGACCTCTTGGCTCTCTGGTGCCGGCTTTGTCAGGCCTAGGCCTAGCTAGGCCTGCGCCTCTGCGGAGGCAGACGTTTCTTCGATTTTGTTCCGGAGGATGTCTTCGACAAGATTGACGTCGAGAGAAAGGGTACTCTCACCAAAGCAGGCATTTCAAAGGCGCGTTTCGAGTCTCATTCTCGTTTTCCTCGCATGCCTCCGGCCAGCCAAGATTGCCTCACGCTTGGAGGCAGCAGCTGAACTTGGCTTTCCTCTCTCACAAGCTGAGCTGCAGAAGGCTGTGAATGAGATGGACACTGACAGGTCAGGTTGCCGTGGTTTCGTAACCTCCAGCTGTTGTGCTTGCTCGATCCGTCTGTCAGCTCATGGTAGCGTGACGAGATGTGGGCTGCTCTGCGCGAGGAATGGCGAGGTGCACTTCCCAGAGTTTTTGGCTCCTCAGCTGCATTGGGGCCTGTGTGTCGGTAAGTCTACAGTGTAAGTGCCCAAGCTTTTCCAACGATTGCAAGCTACGAGCCGATTTGGGAAACCAGGCATGGTGGAACTCGCAGCCTGGATGTGATTACCACATATTGCGACTGTCTCAGCTGCTTCGTGCATCTGCCTGCAAGGTCTGAAAAGAGCCAGGACGTGCAGAAAAAAATCTACATGGGCAGCCGAGCTGGTTCCAGGCCATAATCTTCTATCCGGATGATGTCGCCAGTAGAAAGGGGGGGCTTAGGAAACCGATACTTGGTTCATCATCATCCAAGCAGGTGGAAGACAATCGAGCAGTAAGCTTGCAGAGGCCGGGCCGGAGAGCAACAACGCTCATAATCAGCCTGTTGAGTCGAGTTTCTGCCAGGCTTTTGGCATGACGGAGTCCTGCTCTTCCGACGTGCCAAATTTTGTCACCACTTCTTTCAGTGGTGCAGCTGCTTGACCGTGCGGGCTGTCGGAATAAATTTTACCGGTTGCTTGCCTCAAGATGTGGTCGCAGTGCTGACAAAGCAGGCTTTCCGAGCACATATTGAAGAAACAATGCATCTAATCACAGTGCCACTCGATGTTGTCTGAGCTCATGTGTAGGAGGAGTATGCCAGGATCCACACTATTGGAAGCATGCCTCGTTTCTCTGCAGAGAGCATGCCCTCAGCAGCAACACCTTTGATTTTGATCGCGTCATGTCTCGTCGGGTTGTGCCGTCGTGGTGGGTGCTTGCCGGTTCCGCGGAAAGTGCCTATCCAGGACATCTTCATTTTGGTTGCGTATACATTGTATGTGCCATTCAGCCCACGTCTGCTGGTGTCTGAATGATTGGGGGAGGAGGCGGCTTTCGTGTTCTCGGGTACACGTGAGTTTTTCGGTGTCAATATTTTGGAACAGCCGGCCTTCAGGCTGAATGTCGAGTCCTGGAAGATGTCGAGTCGATGAAGATTGCTTTCCACTGGGTGCCAAGATGTTGATGCTTTGGGGGGCATTCGGGCCCACCTCCGAAGAGGAGCACCAATAAACATTCGGTCAAGAAGCATGCAGAAGCAAGCAGTTGCTTTGACATTCTTACTTTGCGTGTGTTCGTGGCCCATGTGTTGTTGATTACCGTTACACTTACGGGTGAAGGTGTGTTGTGTTTGCCCATTTAAATTTACCACAGACCGAACTGCGTTTTGGATTCATACGCGCTTGCTTGTATCGTCATTTCGATCCGTGACCTACGTTCCCGCGCTGAACTTCATTCCGCATAGCCTGCACAGTCAAGCTGCTGACTCTTGTTAAAGCACAGTGGATGGCCAGCAGCAGAGCTGCTGTTCACAGGCATGCCCAATGCGATTTCACCACGTCCACATCCCTATGCACATATGTGACCTGCACTCCGCTCATGTAGGCGGATGTTGGACAACACAATTTTCAAGCAGGCGTCGGGGGCAAGGAATTTCTGATCCCCTGGATGCGCAGAGCCTTGCCTTGGTGCGCATGGACAAAAGTCTCAAAGACGGCCGGCTGCACGCTGTGTCCTTGATGCCTTCCTTGGCCCATGCGATGCGTTGTCCAGGCCACCTTGAAAAGCTCCGGGCGATATGTGTCAGAGCTCAGATGCTTCTAAGGCCTAGGCACTGCTGAGTGATTTCGTCTTGCATGCCCGCTTCCTGCGTGAGGTCTGTGTATCGCACGCCCGGCCGGCGCAAAGACTACCACTATTGTCAGCCGTCGTGCAGGAGCATCGGAATCGATGTAAATGTAAATTAAAAATTACAAGACTTGCACCTTTAGCTGCTTGCGAGGACAAGAAGCGGGAAATCTCATGCCACCAGGTTGCCCGACCTTTGGTGGCGAGCTTACCACAAATCACAGCCTGCACGGAGCAGCAAAAGGCACATGCCGACTGCTCCGAGGATCCTCCGCCAGATCCCAAAGCAAAAGCTGGAAAGGCCAGAAACAGCGATACGCAGCGACGCAGCGATTTGTGAGTTGCCTGCTTCGAAGATGTGATGTGATCGGGTCCTCAGCATTGGCTCCGAGAGAACATGCACATTCAACCTCAGCTTGCCATTGAAGTTGTGGCGGCTCGGTTGTGAAACGGGACATGTGGGGCTTGACATGCTGCCTGGCTTGCTGGCAAATCGTGTATGCGTTCGCACTTTCGCCCTTCGATTGGCCAAATGTCTTGGGGCAAGCCTGGCTTTTTGATCAGGGCTCCACGCATGGTTTCCGCTCAGAGCCAGGTGCCATTCGTGGGCCTGCACCTGACTGGGCCATGGCAGGGAGGATCCCGCTGGTCGAGTACGGGATTGCCACAGATCTGCGGTCCGCTTCGGGGCTTTTGACCGCATCTTCATATCCCGGCACTATCGTTCTCGATGGCAATGTCACATCTGGGGGATCAGAATTGCGCGTCCAGGCCTGCTTGATCTTCCATTCAGCAAGCACTGCGATTGTAAGGCTCTCTGTGCAAAACCAGGGTTCTCAGACCACACAGGTAAGGTTCAGAGTTACTGCATCCGACATCAATGTGACTTCTGCTTGGCCGGCCAACTCGATCGGCTTCGCTCTGCCGGAATCGAACTTTCTATGCCTTCGTGAAGAGGGGCCCAGCCGAGGCAATTTCCTTTTTGCGACCAAATGTTTGAACCATGGCACGCAGCAAGACCTATCGTGGAATCATACGTTAGACCAGGACCGATTGGTTGTCACATCTTCAGAGATTCTCGTACAAAGAGACAGAGAGGCAAGCGCCTTCATAACTGTTGCTTTCCCACCAAATGCTACTACAGTTGGAGCCGATGCACACATGTTGAACTCGATGGTGAGCAGCACAATCCTTCGGTGGAGCTCATACTTGCAGACTGCTTTAAGCCCTTTGGTTCAGAGCCCTGGCATGCAGTGGGTTGCAGTAAAATCTGTAATGACATTGCTGAACAATTGGCGGTTTGTACCCGGTCTTCCAGATGGCGTGCTACCATCTTACAATGGCTACGAGAGTGGGTTCTGGTCTTGGGACACATACAAGCAAGCTGTCGGAATGGTAGGCTTTGCCCCGCAGCTTGCCAAAGACCAGCTACGCCTGATTGTTTCTGCACAGAACAAGCAAACCGGGCACATTCCCGACAAAGTGGACCGGTGTGGAAAAGCTGGTGGCTGCAGTGGTAAACCCCCGTTGCTAGCCTGGGCCGCGTGGCAGATCTTTGAGGCAACGCGGGATTTCTCATTCCTTCAGGAAATGTACGATGCCACCAAGCAATTTCATTATTTCTGGTATTCAGCCCGAGACCTTAAGGGTGTCGGCCTGTGCTCGTGGACGGAGGGAATGGAAAGTGGCATGGATGACGGTGTCAGGTTTTTGCCACAGTATGCTGCCTCCATTTCCAATGCTTCCAGCCATGCCACTTTTCCGAATTAAAAATGTTCGTCTGCCAACTTACACTTCCCATCCCTCTGCACGTGGGCAAGGTCACTACCTTAGACTTCTGGTCCATTGATTTGAACTCTTACCTCTACAAAGACAAGCTGACGCTTTGCTAGTCTGGACACCCGTGCTTGAACGCATTTCGGAACACGTTACTGAGTTACAGTGTTCTGCGGATCTACGAAGAAATTTGATATCCTTTCCCTTGGTGCTGTCTGGAGCCATGACAGCTCAGGACATTGTCCGCAATGGCAGATGCGCTTGGCATGATGCAGGAAGCACGAGACTGGAAAGCGGCGGCGGAAACTCTGTTGCCGAAGCTGCGTCAGACATTTTTCGTTCCTGACGGGAGGCCGAGTTTCAGTGCAAGAGTGCAGCCTCATGCTTGGTAAGCGTAGTGGGCTAGCATTAGCAGGCATGTGACTGTGATAGGCTTGTGCGGTAAACAGCCGGCAAGTAGAAGCCATGTGGTCTCAGTTGTTCGATCCCACTTTGTGCAGCAGAAACCAGCAAGAAATGCAAGACTGCTGTCAGCACTTGCAGAACTGACTCTCAGGGCTGGCTTCTTTTCAGACGTATACTTCAATGGCACGGCGCAGACCGCAGTTGTCAGTTGTCTTTGCATGGTGCAAGACAACAACGCAGGCTACAAATGACGGTCTGAGTTTCCACCCGAGGCATTGCCGATTGCAGGTTGTGAAGGATATGCTGCCTTGTTTGCTGGTGTAGCAACCCTGTCGCAGGCCGGACGCTCATCTTGTCCCAAATAGCAAGCATGCAATGCACGCGCGTATGTCTCTGTGTGTGTGTGTGCGCGTTTTCTTCTGTGTGTGCTTGCTCGTCTCGCTTGCATTGGGGCATGCCCTGCAAGGAGCAGCAAGCTTGTGCGAAGATAGAGCCAGTAATAGGTTGTCGATTGGTGATCGGGGTGGCACCGTTCGTGCCACAGCACACCATGAAAGCTGGAGTAATCGACGGATTCTTTCCAATTTTGACCATCATCGACATAGCAGGTGCTAGCCGCCAACCAGTATAGAAACGGACAACATCTTAGCCCGGCGGTGCTGCACTGGTGCGCAGTCCAAGGTAACACGGTTGGCCATATGGGGGCATTTCATGTTCTTGAAGCTGTTCGCTCAATGCTTGCGTCGTATCGGGATGACAGGAGCAGATTCATGGCATCAGCTTCCTGGTTCTTGCTCATGACATCTGCACCCTCAGTGCGCGTGCTTGCTCTCATGCTGTGGTAACCGACTCATTGAGCAAAGTAGCACATGCTGAAAGATTGAGAATTGAGAGGCCGTCGAAACTGGTTAAATGGATTCTCCCTCACAAAATCAGTCCTCGCACTAGTGCCGGGAAAGGAATCAGGGCGGGCTGGCCCCGAGCCCCGAGCTGTCACGTGCCTCCAGGCATCTTGCATGAACAAGCGGTTGGGTTCTACGGAGACTTGTGGTGCCGATGCGACGCAAACCGGGCCGGGATGGCACCAGCAGAGAGTGCGGAATTGGCGATGGAGAGCCCAGTATGTCCTGCTGAAAGCAAAAACGACGCTAGTGACTTGCACCCTGGGGAGTCTAAACCACCAGTTGACCTCAGTTCAACAGATCTTACTTGTAGCGGTATAGAACAAACAACCAAGAGGCGGCTTAAAGACAACCAGGGTGTCTGCGTCTGAAGGAGTTCCTCCGCCGCGGGCAAGCCTAGCGTTGCGGTCTTGAGGATCTCCAATTCTCGAAAGGAACATTGCTCACCTGTTTAGACGGTCCTAGCAGGTCCTAGCAATCTTGTGCGCCATATCGCTTTCAGTAACGAGCAGGTGGTCAAAGGGTTTCTCCGCGTTTCGTGAAGGCTCAGCAGCCTCTCCAAATGAGGGCGGATGAGAACACGGTTGCCCTACGATCCCTGTGGGAAATGCGCACCTCACACTTTGTGCTGGCGCCCGACGAATGTAAGTTTGCATGCTCTTTTGGTCGGTAGTTTAGATTTGTTTGAAGTGGCCTAGGTTTTGTTTAATGTCTTCTCGCACACGCCTGATTGGAGCTGGTGGTTGTCGCAAGTTCAACTCGACAGGTGGCAGCAAGTAGCAAGTGTCATGCACATGCTTGTCAGGCTAGTGATGCACACGGCACAATACTCAGACAGGAGCACGATTTCCGAGCCCCCTAGTTTGTTGCCAATGGTGGGATTCATGGCCGGCTCGGGAATGGAAAGAACGAGTTCGGTGCACATCCCTGTCGGGCGCGTGGGTCCAGAACCGAATCCCTTTACTCTCAGTGTAAGAAGCAGGCCTCTCAACAACTCTCAAAAGCAACCTCTCTACCAGCTCATCCGAGAGTTCTTTCAATAGAGGGCAATCGACATGCGAGGTTTGCACCGACCGTACACTCCGTACACTCCCGTTCTGAAGGCTAAGCAAGTGGCCGACACGCTGCGAGACCCCAACAAGTTCCTCCTGAACTTCAGCTTACCATCCGCTCCTGCCCTGGCCAGCTGGGCATCCATGCTGCTAATGCGATGTCCGGGCAGCTCTCACCGTGGTGTTCAGGTCAGCAAGCAGAACGCCTTCTACAATCCCCATGGCTACTGGAAAGGCTTGGGTGAGAGGCACTACCAGGAGCATGCTAGGCAGGATGCAGCAGCGAGGTCCCACATGGTTGGACCAAACATGGTTCGCGTACTCTGGGCTGCAGAGTTTCTTGGTTTCAGCATGGACCTCACCAAGCTTTCCCAACAGTACAGAGACTACCATCTTGAGGCTATGCTGCGGAGGCGAAGAGGGGCGGTGAGGAAGATTCTGAGGCTGGCAAGCTGTCACTGCAATTGGAGATTGTTCCGGGGATGTGCCTGATTTATTGGAGGCAGCTTTCTCTCAGCTTGCCTCTGTTCTGAAGAGCAGAGTCTTCGAAAGGGGCCGGGGCTTTTCTGACAAGGATCAGCGGGAGCCCCAGTAGCTGTAGCTTTCAGCAGCCAGAGAAATCCATCACCTCGAAGTTGCATGTGGCGTGGTTTTGAGGACTCCACTTAACGAGCACTACAATCCGGAGACAGGAACATGTCGATGCGATGTGTTGCCGTCGTGTCGTAACAGACAGTCTCACGGCCTTTTGAAGCTACGGTTGCCGTCGACGATTTCGGAGGAGACCCTGAGGGCGCTCAGCACTTCAGCTGGACAGCTGCACATACTTTGATGTGGACTTCAGAAGGCCATGCCCCGCCGGCATTTCGGCTGCCAACTGATCTATCGGCATTTATGTCTCGGGTTGAGGGGTCTGTATAAAATGCACAAGACATCTAGACAGTTCAGACCTGTACCATTTCTCCCCAAGTTCTTCGCAGTCAGTGGCTTGCCCGTGAGGAAGAGCGGGAATTGTGGACGTAGCACCTCCGACATCGGAATCCGCATCGAGGGCATCTCGCGCAAAGTCTCCCCCAAAAGAAGCAAGGATATGCAAAGATGAAGGCGAAGTGAGCTCCGGAGCAGTGCCGTTTCAGCAACTGCCTTCGGCGCCATGCCGGCACCTGCTGGTTTACCTTCGGCCTTCGGTCGACACATCTCAAGCTCATGGTCCCCGGGTGCAGGAGCCTCTCATCCGCACACGACATCGCGGCGTGTTGAAGACGGAAGTGGGCAGAGCAGAGCCGCGAGCGATAGAAAAAGCACTCTACCGTGTTTGCGGGGGGACCCGAGCACGGCACAGCTTGTTTTGCAAACGGATGGCGGCTTCAGGCTGCAAAAGGAGCCCCGGACCCATCAAGCATGCAAGCTGCCGCAACTGACCAGAAAGATAATGTGCCGTGGTCTCAGCGCGGCTTGACGGATGCGACAGAAAGTGGGGTTTCAGAGTTTCAGCTGCTGTCTTCGGATCGGACGAGGTACCACATCTACTGCTGTGAGTGCCAAGCTGAAGCGCCAGAGCCACCGCTGTGCCGCAGAAGAGACAACTCCTCCTGAGGAGTAGTTCTGTGCTACGCTGGTGCATGTTGATCGGAGCCTGCGAGCCCCCGAATCCAAAAGAGACACGCCGTGCGTAAACACGATGTGAAGATGAGCTGAATTCAGATTCCGCTCTTGCTGTGAACGCCATGCAACTCCTTTCTGGACAAAACCTATGCGCTTGGTTGCCGGTTCCATCTGCCGATTCTCAAGGTCGAACATTACATCCCCCCACAGACCGTCTCAGACCATCAGTGGATTCAGCTGACCCATGCCGCAAACGAGAGCAACAGCTCTTTGACGCTCCCACATCCGCAGGCTTCAAGCTTTCAAGCGAGTGCAAGTTTCAGCCGCATCCATGCAGTAGTTTTGCCGGAGCATGGCCAGGAGGCTGCACGCGCCCCAGAGGAAGGAATGCAACAGGTTGGTGGCCATTGCTAGCTTCCCCTGTTAAGGCCTTTGGAAGGCAAGGTCGTCCTGGTTCATGGCCAGACTCTTATTCTGCTTGCAGCCATGCCTGATGTCAGGGCTGCCAGAGCCTGCCGGATTTTTGCATCAGTTTGGCATTGAAACCAAACAGCCTGGTAGACGTTCGATGCGTACAAGGGAGGAGCTGTGAGAGGAATAGCACAGCAAGTGGTCCTACTGGCTGCAAGAACAGCGACCACGACGACCAGTCGAAACCACCCCTGCCTGTCGTTCAGCATTCAATGCACCGGCTTGCTTGGGAGCAAAGCACTAGTGCGGTAGTTGCAGTTGCAAGCGTGTTCGAGGCTGGGAACTGACCTACCTAGAGCTGTGCAACGAAGTGTCCGTTGTAGGGGCAATCATGTAAGGGTTCTTCTTCATGCAAGGATGTGCTGGTATGAGTCTCGCTTCCTCTTCACTCTCCAGGCGTCGACCCAGGGGCTGTTCGGCGCATAGATGCCGAAGATGACAGGCTCGACTGCTTGCTCTCTTAGCCCGGTCGGTCCGATTCACCCCCGATCCGACCAAGACCGGAGTAGGCTTAGGGGCTGAGGATGACGGCGGTATTGCACCCGTCATCACGGTGAAGCATGTGGGCAGCAACGGTCTCGCATTGGGCGGCAGGATCTCTTTCTCCTTCTGTGAACTTGGTGGAGTTCTTTTCACGGGGTGGCCAGGTTCAAGAAAATCTCAGTGCGGACTCTGCACCGTTGCACCGTCGTTTAATATGAAAGCTTTTCATGGGAAGAAGTGAGAATCCGGTGCTGAGAGCAACTGGGGCAAAGTACAAAAGGATGCACGTGGCCCTGGCCAGACCGGTCCCCGATGTCAATGGCTTGACCGGACTGGCCATCAGCTTGGCGTCGGGAAGCGCCCGGTCAGCCGCCTAATTAGCGTCGTTCGGACAGCCTCAAGTTCTCGAAAGCAAGTGCCTCGCCGCAGCCCTTGAGGCACTACGCCGTCTACTTCTGGGACATAGGGATGTCGCTTGCCACGGCCTGAAGTCGGCATTCTGCATGCGTCCATACACATCCAGCTCTGATGCTCTTTGAGGCCATACTTCCCGAGAACCTTCAAGAGACTGTACCGCCTGTGCCAGAGGACCTTGCCAGTGCTGGCACAGAGCTCAGCAAGAGTGTGATGCAAGCGTTTACAAACGGTCAGGAAGGTGGCTTTGATTTGGTCTTCCCAGCTGCAGCATGCGTCTCAAAGCGGCAGGGCATCATTGACAGGGTCCTCAAGCACGCGTTTGGGTGGCTTCAGAACTGAGGAGCCAGAATCCATGCTGGACTTCGGCCTCGCATTAGGCAGAAAACTGTCATACCAGCAGGCCGCCGAGTGCGTTCAAGCCCTGTTTGGAGGCGAGATCGTGGAAGCCAGGGGATGGGCCGTAGTGCAGCTCTCCCATGCCGACGCTTTGTGCCGGCAACCTAATTTTTGTGAAGATGCAAGTGCAGCAACTCCGCATTTCAATTACCGTCCAAGGCGAAGCAGCATGTCGGGAAGCGAGGTCTCTGCGTCGTTTCGCAGGCGCCTGGCAGGATTTGTCGCCACGCCACGCAGGATCATGCAGTGACCGCCCATGGCAGGTTTGCGCCAGGAGCTGATCCCTGACTACCTCGGGCATGGAGTACGAGGTGCTCCAGCTCTAGCATTTGAGGCTCCGTCCCGGCGTTCAAGCTTAAGCCTTGGCAGGAAAGGTGCAGTTTCTATCCGGACAGCGTGGCCGGGAGGAAGTGGCCTATCTCTTGGATCATAGCCTTGCCAAGGCAAGTTTACATTGCGGCCGCGATGGGCGACTGCACGCGAGTACTCGAGCATACGCACGAGCACGCTCGAGTACGCTCGAGTACGCACGAGTACGCTCGAGTACTATATATCGCACGAAATATGTTTTGTAGTTGGTTTCGTACATATCTAGTATTCAATATTCCAATATATGGCATACCTTGTATACTGCATATACTACAGTACATATATATATATATATATATATTGTATGTATGTATATGCATCTATGTCTGTGTGTATATACGTATGACGTTTAATACATGATACATGTTATACACTGTTCAATACATAGTTTTCCATTGCACGCGGAAATAGCGCCCACGCTCTGCTAAACCCGTAAAACCCGCTAAACCCGTAAAACCCGCTAGCCGCTAGACCCGTACAGTAAAACCCGCTAAATCCGCTAAACCCGTAAAACCTGTAAAACCCGCTAAACCCGCCAAACCCGTAAAACCCGATAAACCCGCTAAACCTGCAGGGGCGCCCATCACTCCCTTCTTCCTGGAGTTCAAGGTCATTTACAAACCCGTTCAACCCGTAAAACCCGCTAAACCATCAAGGGCGCCCCATCAGTCCAAGGCTCCGTCCTCGGAGTTCAAAGTCTGTAAGAGTTCTGATTTAGAAAGCAGCGGCGCCCCATCAATCCAAGGCCCAACCCTCGGAGTTCAAGGTCTGTAAGAGTTCAGATTTGCAGAATCAGGGGCCCCATCGTCCAAGGCTCCATCCTCGGAGTTCAAAGTCTATGAGACTTCTGATTTTAATATCAGGGGCGGCCCATCAGTCCAAGCCTCCACCCTCGGAGTTCGAGGTCTGTGTGAGTTCTGATTCAAATCAGGGGCGCCCCATCAGTCCAAGGCTCCATCCTCGGAGTTTCAGGTCTGTGTGAGTTCTGATTTAAAAGCCAGGGGCGCTCCATCAGTCCAAGGCTCCATCCTCGGAGTTTGAGGTCTATAAGAGTTGTGATTTATAAATCAAGGGTGCTGTATCAGTCCAAGGCTCCATCCACAAAGTACCAGGTTAGTGCGAAGTCTGATTTAAAAAACTGTCAGAGCTTGGATTTAAAAATCAGAGGCGTCCCACCAGGTCTGTAGAGTTCTGATTTAAAAATCCATCCCCGGAGTACGAAGTTTGTAAAAGTTCTGATTTAGAATCAGGGGCGCCTCCATCCGCGAACTTCAAAGTCCGTAAGAGTTCTGATTTAAGAATCATGGGCACACCATCAGTCCAAGGCTCCATCCCCGGTATACGAAGTTTGTAAGAGTTCTGATTTAAAACCAGGGGCGCCCCATCAGTGCAAGGCTCCATCCCCGGAGTACGAAGTTTGTAAGAGTTCTGATTTAAAAATCAGGGGCGCCCCATCAGTCAAAGGCTCCATCACCGCAGTACGAAGTTTGTAAGAGTTCTGATGTAAAACTCAGGGGCGCCCGATGAGTCAAAGGCTTCATCCTCGGAGTTCGAGGTCTGTATGAGTTCTGATTTA
>CAJNDV010037551.1:0-71726 GCA_905221635.1 Symbiodinium sp. CCMP2456 | reverse complement strand
TCCATCCCCGGAGTACGAAGTTTGTAAGAGTTCTGATTTTGAAACCAGGGGCGCCCCATCATTCCAAGGCTCCATCCCCGGAGTACGAAGTTTGTAAGAGTTCTGATTTAAAAACCAGGGGCGCCCCCATCAGTCCAAGGCTCCATCCTCGAACTTCAAAGTCCATAACAGTTCTGATTTGAAAATCAGGGGCGCCCCATCAGTCCAAGATAGTCCAAGGCTCCATTCCCGGAGTACGAAGTCTGTAAGAGTTCTGATTTGAAAATCAGGGGCGCCCCGTCAGTCCAAGGCTCCATCCCCGAAGTACGGAGTTGGTAAGAGTTCTGATTTAAAAATCCGGGGCGCCCCACCAGTCCAAGGCTCCATCCCCGGAGTATGAAGTTTGTAAGAGTTCTAATTAAGAAATCAGGGGCGCCCCATCAGTCCAAGGCTCCATCCCCGCAGTACGAAGTTGGTAAGAGCTCTGATTTAAGAATCATGGGCACACCATCAGTCCAAGGCTCCATCCCCGGGGTACGAAGTTTGTAAGAGTTCTGATTTAAGAATCATGGGCACACCATCAGTCCAAGGCTCCATCCCCGGAGTACGAGGTTTGTAAGAGTTCTGATTTCAAAATCAGGGGCGCCCATGAGTCAAAGCCTTCATCCTCGGAGTTCGAGGTCTGTATGAGTTCTGATTTATAAATCAGGGGCGTCCCATCATCCCCATCATCTCAGATTCCAACAAACCAAGTCGTGGTCCTGCCCTTTGCAGTTTGATGATAGATTGGGGGTGCAATACGGTTCTAGCAGGTCAGGCCTTGTCCTTTGACAATAACGGTCTGAAGTCGAATGAAGTCGACGTTCAGAGAATCTGGTGTCAGTCTTTCGGCGGATCATGAAGTTCAGGCCCGCTGCCCAGACGACAGGCAAAACAGAGCGGTTTCTACAGTACTGAATGCGTAACATTATTCCACACCCAGTAGTCTTCAACTTACATATCTCTAAATTAATACATACATATGTATGTACGTACACGTATAAATACATTCATACATAGAGATACAACAGAACAAAATCCTTTACATGCGCCATGATCGAGGCGTAATCAGCGCAAGTCAGCGCAATTCGGCGCAATTCAGCGCAATCGGCGCAATTCAGCGCAATCAGCGCAGTTCAGTGCATTTATAACAGGCATACTCAAGCATACCCGGCGCTACCCGGCGCTACTCGGCGCTACCCGGCGCTACCCGCCGATCACATGACGCAGTCGCGCTTTCCCGTCACAGTGCAAGTTTACGTGTGCGAATTTGAATGCTTGCTGAGAACCTTCATCGCTTTGAATCTGACTTCAACGTGGTGGCGCAGGCTTGCAATAGCGATTTCACTTTGCTTCTGGCTTCCGACAAAAAATCATTGTCGCAAGTTGCATGAGGCTGTGGCAGCCAACTCGTGGCACAACATGGGCTTTCGTCGACACCTTTGCTCTGACAAAGACGTCTTGCGACAGCATGTGGTGAGATGTAAAGCACAGAAGCCGTTCTGAAGGTAGTGTTGGGGAGAGATCCCCAACTTTGTTGTCCCCGGCTCGGGTGGTCTTGCAATTTCTTTTCGTGCACACTGCAAAATGCCGGCAGACTTGAGGTGGGTGCCGTATGCAACACGCCGCTGCCTGAACACCGGATCTGCATGTGGCAGGCTGGCTTGGCCAGGCAAGGAAGCACTCCTGCAGTCAGGCCGTGAAGAGTTCTCGATGGAAGGAGACCCTCTTAATGTGCCTGCCCCAGAACGTCGAAACCTGGGGGTATGTATGCTTTCATTGCACTCCGGCATTGCAGGATGACGACATTGAGGAGGGGCACCTGGAGGCAGTTTTACTCTCTCTATCTCTCTCTCTCTCTCTCTCTCTCTTTCTTCATTGCACACACTCTAACTTCGTGCAATAACATTCGGGACTGCTACACTCTACAGGAACACTTGCAATTTCTGCGACGTCGCCGTCTTTGCTGCATGCTGTGGCCGGAGCCCCAAAAACGTGCGAGACATTGCTGACAACGTCGCTATTCTTGGTCGCCGCAGGCTTGAGTCAGATAGCGGCGAGATCAGACTGACTCCTGGACCACGGAGGCCTGAGCGAGCGGTAGGCGCCTCAAATCTGAAAGCGGAATAACGTGGAAAAGGTCATGGGCTGTCCTGGTTGCCCCCCGGTGCTGCCTTAGGTGTCCCTGCCCATCGGAAGACGCAAGCTCTTAGTTTATCGGGGTGTCGGCTGCCAAGTGTGGACCAGCGGTGCCTCGCAGGCTGCTGTTTTGGTGCTTGTAAGGACCGCATGACGTTTTCCTACAAGCCTTCCGGAAGGCCAGCATGTCAGTTCTGCAATTGGGGAGGCATTAGTCGCAGTCCGTCTCGCGGTACCGCAATCACGACTGAATAGTCCGCGGCATTATCTGAACGGCATGGATCCCTCGGTTCTGGCATGCTTTCTAGGTGTTTTCAGGTTTCATGTCTCGGCAGCAGACTCAACTTCCGCTGTGCCTAGCACCCAACATGCCCGCCCAACGCTGGAAAATTGATTCAGCACACCAACGTTTGCGATTGAGCTGGAATTGCTAGTCATGTTTGCATGACCCACGATACTGCAGGAGCCTCCCTTGGGGCCGGAAAGGGGTGGTGTGTGGGTGGGACCATGCCGCTTACACACGAATGTGTTCAGAATCACCAGCACGCCGCTGGTCTTTTGAGGTTTGTCGTTTTACAAAGCTGGGTTCTGGAGCCCCCTGCCAAGTTTGTGACTCAGGGCCTGATACGCGGTGATTTCGTGGCATTGTTGACGTTTTGACAACCAGCCTTGTCACTGAGGTTTCAGGTCGGCAAGCTGGAAGGACATCCAATGATGAAGGCAGGCTGTTGTTTTCTCTTCTTATTTTCCGAAGTTTGCTCCCAATCGAAAGGCAGAGGCTATGGGAATCATGAGCGGGCGGCCACATCCAGAGGCATCCTGCCTCAACAGTTTTGGGCCACTGCGCTAAGCATCCAGAAGCAAACGCGATGCAGGGAGACCGTGTGCACATTATGAGTGCCTTGCGCTCAGACGTGGGCTCTCGCAGTAGTAGCTCGGTTGCTCAGAAACTGCAGGTCATGAGCCGCCTTCCCGGAGGAGGTAGTGGACCAGACCAGTGCCGCACAGCATGGCGGTCTGGGCTTATCAATCGAGACCTTGCTTGACCTTACTTGGTGAGGTACTGGTCCATGTTGCTGGACGGGACGGATGGGATGCTGTCCATTCCCTCGGGAAGGCGTGCAATGACCACCTGCCTCGAAACAGATTGTGAGAAAGTGTTTGATTAGCAGCTTATTTTTCTTGTGTCTTCTGCGCTTGAAGTGAAAGATCATAAAAATCCGCTTCTGGGTTTAAGAGGACGGTCCTCAAGCTGACAGGCTCTTTGGCCCTACAAGCCACACAGTAAGAGGAACAAAGTGGTAAGCATAACAAGCACAACTTGGTGACATCGTTGTGCGGATTAGGAGATGGGTGGCGTCTGAGATGGTCCCTAACTGAGTCCGCAGCCGATCCACAGGTGGGACACCGAAATATACTGCACAAAGGCTCGGGGGTGCGCACATTGCTGGATAGCAGTGAGTTGCATCGTGGGTATACGGTATCTGGCATGACGGAACCGCTGTAACTCCGGAGACTTGTCTGTTTTCAGGAGGGAGAACACGATGCGCCTGGCAAGTGTTACACCATCCATGGAGCCTTCGTTGCCAGCGCCTCCAAAATCTACGCCTGTGCAACACGGATCTTTGGGAGCTTGACTCATGCTCGAGGCGAACGAAGAAATTTTCTCCTTTGACAATACCTTTTTCGACATTCCGCAAGAGGAAGCTACGCGGGATGCCCCGGCAATGCAGGGCTGCACGCAGCTGCCTTGGAAGGACCAGAAGTGCATTGCTGAGGTTCATGTCCCCAAGTCAGCGCGTCGTCATGGAAGATGGGTACACGGTTCTTTTCCGCGGTGGCTACAACAAGGCATGCTGGGACTGGTGCCAAGGTGGCAGAGAGCTGCATCACATCCTGACAGGAAAGCCTTCGAGGAAGAAGCATCGGCGTGTTTTTAGGCGATACTGGTTCCGTCAGGGTCTTAGCTTGTGAAGGTGTTGACGATGCTTAGCTTGCAGTCGCACCCACTGAACATCCAAGAGCCATTCGGGCACGGGATGCAGCAGCACTCCGCACTTTCATTTGACCAGAAACAGATCTCAAAAGGGCGGCAATTGAGCGAAGGCATGCTGGTCTACAGTCTAGAGTCTAGAGATGGCCGAGGACTGGTCGCCATTCAATCCGGCCGAACATGTCGTCTATCGAGGGCAGGCATTCTGCTTGTCAAAGCTGAATGCCCCATCGTTCGGGGAAGACAGGAAAGCACCGTCCCGCTTTGTGCAGGAGAGACGGACTGTGACTGGTCTAGCCCTTTGCTGTTGCGGTTGCATGCTTGTTCTCATGCTTGATGATGCGCCATGTTGTGGGTGCAAACTGCCGAGGTGCACACGCCACTGCTTACACTGGACACAACACCTCAGCCACTTACCGTGAAGCCGTCTGCACACCATGGATAGGTCTGACATGTTGTGCGAACTGTTGCCCTCAAGTCGCAGCGTTTCTAGGTGGTGCCATGCAGATTGTCTCATGCATTGGATCTGGTCGGCTAGGGACTCAGAAGCCTTCACTTCAGCCTGCTGGGTCTCGGAGTTGCAACTCAGGTCCTTCCAATACCGCTGACACAGCTTGTTCTTCGTCACTTGTTGCAACCGGGGTGCCGCTGACTCCTTTGATCTTGAACGGCACCTGCGCTCTCTGCAATGTCTCGTGAGAGAAAGCGAGGAAGAGAGAATCTGAAGATTCAAACTTAGACACCCGTTTTTTCCATCCGTACTAATGACCCTACAGGGATTCGGGATGCAGCAGCATGATGTCCACATCATAAAGGATATTTACACGGACCCAACATGATACGCTGTGGTAGGTATATACGGAGAAACGGCCAGAGGTACTCCGCCCACCGGAATCAGGCAAGGATGGCCCCATTATGTCCAAATCTATCGTTATTGGTATCGGATGTGGATCGTAGTCGTAGACTACTCAGCACAGGAGTCGCAACTAATACCTGGTCAGTGGGTAAACCAGTATATGACCTAAAATATGCTGACGATATACTATTGTTCGGGGTAACAGTCCCAGCGTTAGAGGAACCACGCTGTGTAGATTATATTGATATCTCAACTTCACCAATCGGGGAACCTACAGATTCCAACGCTGACTACTCCTCCATCCTTCATTGACAACACACCCACGCCAACAAGTGAAAAGATAACACATCCAGGCTCCATGGTTACTTGGACCCCATCCTAGAAGCCATCAGCCATAGAATGTCGCACGCACATGTTGCTTATGGAAAACTGTCGGCATTCTGGTACCCCAAAAGACAACGCTAGCAGTCTGCAGGTCATATTTGGTATCAGTACTCCTGTACAGACTTTCGGGAGGTCAGCACCTAAAGAAAGTCGACAGCTGCAACCTTGCCCTCCCAACAAATTCAACAACTCATTCAAGGATTGGCTTATCCTCATAATGACCCACTCGACCACGAATCTTTTCGCCTGCATACCAAGACAGAGTTGGTATCCACAAGAATGGCCGAAGAGGTCCTCTACCCCCGCATTGGCTAGGGTTAGTATCGGCTGGGTTGCGGCAACCTTCTGCAGTGACAACTTGTGCAGCTTGCTCTTTATCGCGTCATTTCCTTGAATAGGATTCTGTTGACTTAGGCATTTGCAGTTCTTCTTTGCCAGGTTGCAATGCAGTGGCTGCGACCGCGAAACGTGGGGCAGCTGGAGCATTTGAACGTTGGCAGGCTTCCACTGCCGGGTTCGAGCAGAACAGGGAAAGATTCATGTGCGCACAAGGCATCTGTAAGCCAGCCAAGAGTCCTGCGACCCGTCCAGCATTCAAGTTGACTGTGCAACTATGAGAGCTGATTAACATGGCATGCGCCTGATGTAGCTTCAGGGTCTGCCTGAGCGACAATTTTGAAGCTCCGCTCGTAGTTTGGTGTTACGTCTAGAGAACAACTATACCATACAGCGACAGAAAGGGCACAGAGCTGGCAGCTGACCTGAACACAGATGCAGAGAAGACTTGGTGGTCACTGCCATTGGGTTCGAGGGTGGAAACACCGTCAATCTCATGGGTCATGGAAGGTAGGCGATGGTAGGCAGAGCAGTTTGAGACCTACGCAATTCGCACGAATCTTTTCATCTTTGGTTTGAATACTGGCTCGTCCAGCAGATCAGAACTCAAGAGTCGAAATGGCTCTTTCCCCAGATGGCACTTCCAGCAGTAGGTCAAAAGAGATCGAGGAGCTCCACTCCTTGATTTCTCAACACCTGCGCTGCGCTGCAGTGCCGGGCTATGTGATTGAGTCTGTGGAAAGAAGTTTGGAGAAGGCGCTTCGATCTGAGCCGAACTTCAACAGCCACTTGTTGCAACGGTTTCATCAGCTCCCTACTCAGCACGTGGAGCCAAAGGTCACAAAATACAAGAAGGCATTCTCTGCTGACAACACTTCCGACCGGGAAGCTGCCTCGCATTCCACTCTGTTCTTTACAAGGAGCTGGGCTTTGGCTTTACTGGGAGTACTAGCGCTCAGCATGGTTTTTGCACCTTGTGTTGCTTACAGCGAGTGGTGCCGGAGCTGCACAAGCTGGGATGCAGATAGCCGGTACGTAGATCCGTGGGGCTTTAGTGAAGGTTTCGGGGTTGAGACGCTGGCGTGCAGTATCAGGTTCAGGTTGTCTCGAGTTCAGGTACATCGACGAATTGTTCGCGGCTGTTCGGAACGCTGATGCTCGAGGGGATACACCTCTCGTAGAGCTGTTGCGGCACGATTTCTGGGGCAACTCATTACAAGGTGGTTGGACTCATAAGTCCTATCGACCGTTGGTCGTGCTCTCTTATGTGGCGCAGTATTGGTTGAATTCTTGGGATTTCAAGCCGCAGCCGCTGCGTGCCTTCAACGTTGCAGTTCATGCCGCCAACTCCATCTTGCTAGTGTTGGTGCTCCGTCGACTGAAGGTCGCTCCGTGCCCAGCTTTTCTAGCCGCTGCCCTGTTTGCTGTTCATCCTGTGCATGCGGAAAATGTGATCTATCTGGTAGGGCGAGCTGACTCGATGGCCACGTGTTGTTGGTTGGTTGCCTGCTTGTCTTGGAACCCACTTCAGCGGCGTGGGGTAGTTTCGCACACGTGGCGTGTGAGCTTGGTAACTGTCCTTGCAGTATTGGGCGGATTTTGCAAAGAAAGTGGCTTCTGCGTCTTGCTCCATCTCGCAGTAGTTGAACTGTTGGGGCCTCGCCCGCTGAGTGGCGCACTTCCCCTCGTTGGTGCTTTCTGCGTTGTATTTCTCGGACGAAACTGGATAACTGCAGGCACATCGGCTGGCTTCTCGTTCGTGGATGCACCTGTCCAATACCGGAGCGATCCGCTCGTGCGGTCGGCTACGTATCTTTATTTCCATGCCAAGTATGCGCAGCTCATGGTGTTTCCATGGATCCTGTCCTGGGACTATTCGTATAATGCCTTGCCAGACCTGGCAGGTACTTGGCAAGACCTTCGGATGCTCGCCATCCTCGCTGCGTACCAGAGTTTGTTGTCTTTGGCTGCGTGGGCATTTGCGAAGAGGAAGCGATTGGTGTTGATTGGTCTCAGCAACATGATTATACCGTTTGTTCCAGCCTCCAACCTTTTCTTCGTGGTTGGTGTTACAGTCGGCGAGCGCTTATTGTATCCCTGCAACATTGGCGCAGCAATCGTCCTCGGCGCAATGTGTACACCGGGCAAAGTTGCTGAGATACATACGGGGGTTACGGAGGCTCCTGTGGTTCCACGGCCGGTGCAGGGACACGCTAAGTTTCGCTGGTTCAAGATGCTGCTCGCCGCTGTGCTCATCGTTTTCGCTGTCCTCGCGAGGATCCGGACCCATCAATGGTCTTCGCGTGAGCTCCTGTTCGGTGCAGATGCAAAAAACTACCCGCAGTCCACCAAGGCGCGCCACCAGTTCGGGACCCTTGGCATGGGCATGTTGCAATTTCGGCTTGCATAGCAGCATGCCAAACCGAGAACATGGACAAGGCTTTGGTACAGGAAGCCTGTCTTTGCTCAGGACAGTGCTGCACAAAATGGAACGCTTCGACGAGGCATTGTTCCATTTCGAGGCTGCTGAGCAAATCTATGTGCCCGGGCGCGCACATTTGCGTTTTTGGGGTTTGGAGATGTTTGGAGAGATTGTGTGAACATGAAGAACATGCATAATGAACATGAGTGAGCCGATTTCGATCCCCAGGCTCAGCGCATATCGCACTACTGATGGCCCATTTTCTGCAGAATAGCCATGGGGTGAAGCATAATCAAAGGCATTCCAAGTACTGAGGACGGCACTGGGCTCACGCAGTATTGCATCGGTCAAATCCTGCTGGAAACGGGCCGTGCCAGAGAGGCTGAGGAGAAGTTCCAGAAGATTCTCTCTGGGTGCCGAAGTTGAAGTATTTTGAGTGCAGGGTCGCCGTTTTGCTCCTGGCCGTGCATCGGAGTCGTCAAGGGCAGTCTTTGTTCTGCCTGCAAATTGATGCTAAGGCATGCTTTGGGTTTCGGCTCCCACAACATCTTCTCTCTGTACATCGACTATGGACCTTAGTCAGCAAGAGCTGTGATGCTGTAATTAGGAAAGACAGCCTTACGGCACCAAAATGAAGCGCCACCTGCAGTGTTTAGTTTCCAGGCTTCTCTCTGGTTCTGCAACAGCGCTTTGTCGAAGCCGTGGACCCGATCAAGGAAGGATTACGCCGCAACGAGGATGTGCCTTATGGTCTCAATGCCCTCGGCCCCCAGGAGAATTTACATATCGCAAGCTTTGGGGTCTCCCGGATGGCAGCTGTTGCTGTGTTTGCTTCATCGCCTTCCAAGGCTACTCCTACCTGAACGTCGGAAAGATGCAAGAAGCTCTCGAGGCCCTGGAGCTCGGCCTCAAGTACGATCCAACAAATGCTTCCAGGAAGCACTCATAGCCAATTTCTCGCCGGGTCACTTACTCGGCCATCTCTTTTAATGTGCCCTCCGAGGGGAGGGGGACATGCGCGACAGCTACTCAGCAGATAGCTAGTCTTTGGTTCGTGGCGGCACGAGTGTCGAGCTGCCTAGCGACGGAACCATCTCCATATTACTCAAGTGGGAACGTGCATGACTTCTCATGCCATGCGGCGCACAGTGGACAACAGCGTACATGTCACGCTTCCATCTAAAATCTTGTCCGAAGCTGTGCTCGAAGGCTTACCTGGAGAACAATCTGGGTGTCGCCAACGTGTACGCAGGGCAGCTGAACGAGGGTGCTGTCCGCATTGCAAGATCAGCTCAGCTGGAGCCCGGCGTGCCTGCATTTGCACACAATGTGGTTCTGCTGCGAGAAATGGCGGTTGCTTGCCATCAACAAGCCGACTTGTCCTTGCTTTTGCTGTAGAGAACGTTCTAAGGCATTCTAGGGGTGATCTTTTGTAGCCAAGCTCCGAAGTGCCTGCAGGACACTGGCAAGTTGCCGGCGAAGCAGTTTGCGCTGGAGCTTTTTTACAATAGAGGTATGTAGCCGAGGGAGCTGTGACAACACCCGGACAGCCGGATGTGCCATTTGGCCCTGCTTGCACCAATTGAACTCGTGGGCTCGGGAGCAAGTGCAGCACACCCCAAAAAGTCATGACGCCCCGGCATCGGAAAAGATAACAGATATCAAAGAGGTTCTGCCAAATTTAGTGTGCGTTCATGCAGGCTGCAAGAGGCAGTCGCTGGAGGCATTTGCTGCCAAATAGGCCTGCCGGTCATGTTTGTTTCCAAGATGGCGTTTTTCCGTCCTTGACTATCTCTGTTTGACTCGGACTTTACTGTTTGTTTCGTTGTCAATTTCCGCCAGGTCCGGCCACCTATATTGCCATGCTGGTGGCTCAGGCAAATGTTCTCGTCACATCATGCAGCACGTTACCAAGAGACGTGGCAGTAAACCTATCCGGCCCGAAAAAGGCCGGTATTGCCGCCCAAATGTAGCGACACCCTTCTCCACGGTGAGTGCTTGATGGTGAGTCAGTGAAGAAGTGTCAACGAAGGGTAAGTGTGAGTGAGAGTCAAACCGGACAGAGCGAGAGACAGTGTGTGTTGGCTCGTCGGGGGAAGCCCAGACTCCCGGCCTAGCAGAGCAGGTGTCACGCAGCAACGCTTTAAAGGAGGCGGACCAAAGGGTGCTGAAGCGGGAACGGTGTGTCAACACAAAGTTCAACAGATGGCTTCGGTCCCAAGACTCAGGAATTACAGTGTCGTTCGGGCCTCTGGCGGCGACGGCATCGCAATGCAGTCGGAATGCGTTCAGGGACAGCCTCTGTACACAAACGAAAAGGCGAGGGGTTTCCAAGAAAAGCGCGTGATATGCTTAGCCGTTAGTCGTCGCAAGAAACAATGAAGGACCTAGCAGGTTCGCAAGCTTGCTTTCTGAAGCCGCAGGACTGTAATAGGAGCAGCCTCCAGGGCCCATGGCTTGTCGGGCCGTGCCTCACTGCCGACAGTATGCTGATCTAGACCGGAAGAAGACCTCGGGCAGATGACGCTGTCCGACGAACTGCACTACGTGACTCATTCCACCTTGTCGAAGCTTTTCAAGATTTGCGAAATTTAACGTTTTACATCAAAGAAGATCAGACCACAGGCAGTGGTGAAAAGGCGGAAGCGCACGCGACAGGTGCAGTGCCTTTTTGTTGCATGAGGTTGGTGCGGGACCATAGCTAGTGCATTGGCGCACAAATATTGAAACTGGACGCGCTGGCCTTTGGCTTCTGGCCTTCGATTCGACAGCATCCTCCCCAAACTGAACTAAGTGACTAAGTGTTGACTAGGAAGATGGGCCGAAGCGAGGACCAGGCCTTCTGGTTGACGAGGTTTTCTTGCTGGGCATCAGGTACAGGCATCGATGTGTTCTCCAACACCTTAAGCAGCTTTTGAGTTTATGCTTATGACATGAGATATGATGTACAAAAGTCCGTAGCATGTACTGCGTGGACTCAGCAAGACTGAACGGCACCACCCAGGTAACGATGCCATTGACGGTGCTTTTGCGCCAGCTTCATTTCACCTACAAGTCTATGCCTGTTCCATCTTTTTTTGTGTCAGAATCCTCGTCTAGGCGCTTTCTGCCAAAACATCTAGGCGTTTACTGCTAAAACATGTGGAAGACGTTGAGGCTTTGGTTGAAGTGTCCAGGATATCTGTGGATCGTGACTACGTCTCCAAAACGGTAGAAGCTGCTGCCGAAGACAGGCTTCCGCTGCCGGCTCTCGCACCGAGTAGTTAGAAGCTGGTGCTTTGAAAGGTTTATAAGCCAGCAGTCGCAGATCACGGGAAAAGTGTTGGAGGCATTGGACTACAAACATTTGGGAAGATAGGAGTAGCACTGTGCTGATGGTTTCTTGTCTATGTTAGTCATTTTCTAGAGAGTTATAGCTTCTTTCCTGGCTTCACAAAGAACAGGTTTTCAGCAGAACCCGCCAACTGTCCTGGCATGATGCTCGGATGTACAGAAGTACACCCGAATGTATTGTTTGGGGAGGTAATCTTGATCACTCCTGAGTTTTGCGCCCAGAGTTACAGCACTTTGCAAGACATTACAAGTGCAAAGCGATGATAATCTGGGAGTTCGTCAAGCTCCCGGTATCAAACGGGGCTCGCCGAGTGTCCCTCCGGAGCTCTCTTAGCTAGGCCCTTCGGGCTTGGGTTTGTCTCTATTGCAAAATAACCCCATCCACAATGTACATCTTTACGGCAGTTGATGAGGCTCCGTGGAGCAGTTTTGTGGTTTGGCAGGGAGTCTGAAATGAGGCGATGGCGGAGATATTTGCAACCATGTTACCGGTTGCGGGTTGCTAGAGATTCGCTTCTGTCGCGATAATGAATCGCGGTCCTTCAGCATGAGAAACAAGCGGTTCGTTTGTCATTATCTTAATGCAGACGACCACCGCTGAACGAAGTCCTGCAATTTCCCCTCCTTCTTCCAGAGAACGAAGCCACCAAACGACACGGGTGAGAGTGATAAGCCCGGACGATGTCAGAGCTATGACATGATCCGGGTACATCGGTGTCACCCGCACATCCCAGCCGTAGAATCCTTGGCCGCTCTCCGCTGAAAATGCTATGCATGTTTGACGGGGCGATTTCTAGACAGTCGACCCGACAACAAAGCGTGCACCAGACAGTCGACCCGACAACAAAGCGTGCCAAGGCATGTCAGATCATGTGCTAGGGCATGTGAGGCGTGCGCTGTTGGCGTTGCAACACTCAGGTGCGGACTGCATATGCTGTCAACAATGGGCAGATGTTTCACTTTCAATGAGAGCGGCACACTGAGCAGAACAGTCGCCTGCAGCAGTGCTTCGGCAGGGCCAGGCAGCGTGTGTTGCTGAGGTGGGGACGGCTATGCCCGAGGTGAGGGCTGCGGTCTCCTCTACTTGAAAGCCGATGTCTCGGAGGCGTTTCTGACAGTTAAAGACTCAGACTGATGACTCGCACGTGCCTGCTCAAGACTTGGCCCACACACATGTTGCACACGTGATGGCCTGACACCTCCAATCCGAACCCAGCGGGTGGCATGGAGTTACAATCAGAACTGAACTGGGGCTACGAATATACCCTCTGTGCCGGATGATACATGATGGTGCGGACTACTTGGCAGCATTTTTGCGGCTGCTCGACTGTGTGTTGATTTCTCACAGGTTGGATGCGGATATGCCTCCAATGCTTGCTTGAGTAAGAAGCGTGAGCTCAAGGAACACTGCTGGTCATGTGCTTCCTGCCTGGCTTCGCTTCTTCGACACCGCTGAAGACGGCGATGGCCAGGTGTCCTTGGAGGTCGGAAAACTTGAAGTGTGAGTACCAGACTTAGGGCTCTGTTAACATGCATTTGCGCTCGTTGTTGTGCATGTTTTTTTTGTTTGGTCCCCTACTTCCCCTGCTTTCTTACTCTTTGCTTCTTGCTGCTGCTTTCACTTTTGCTTTGCGCTCGGTCTTTTGTTCGGCTTGTACTACTGTGTTTTCGTTTTCCTTGTTATGCTGCTTCTTTATGGTGTTGCTCTTTGCCCCTCGACAGTTGCAGGCATTTGCGCACGAACCAGGCTATGTGAACGATAGCTTCGCCTGTCTCGCATTCCGACCATCTGCCTTGCGAATTTGGCCTTATTTCGAGGTGTCGGCTTAAGGCTTGGGGATGGGAAATTTCCAGTTCCGTTGGGCACCCTAGATACCAGCCCCGCATCCCTGAAGCCAAGCCAAACGAAGCCAAGCCAACTGTTTCCAAAGTTGGGGTTCGTGCCGTGGCTGCTGCAGGCTTCAGCGATGTTGGAGGTGATTGTAAATACTTGCAAGAGTAGTAGCCAGGACATCTTGATATCGGAAACGATTTGGTAATCAAGCACAGTGCCCGAAAATTGCAACATTACCCACTTAGAAGACATGCTCCACCGAAGCGTGCCAGACTTTCCACAGAGTGCTACCCACTGGTATTGTAAGGAGATGTCAAGGGGGATGTCTTTGTGTTGTCCCTGTAAGTCTGGGGGACGGGGAAGCCGCCACAAGTCGTTGTTTTCAGGCTGGCCCCCTTGGGGTGGGCAATCTTTGGGGTTGGAGACAGTTGCAGTGAGGATATCTACACGAAGCAGGACATGCACGCATCACGCCAAAGCTGGACCTCGCGTTTCGGAATTCTCGCAATGCCAAGTCGAGCCAAACTAAATGGCAGTTTGAAGCGGGAGTGCGGAGGTGCCACGAACAAGAAAGCAAGACAAATCTCGCACAAGTGCCCACATCCGTTTTGCATCCATGCTTCGGTAGAGGGTCTCCTTTGGTGCGAACCTGCGGAGGAGTTCATCACTGCCATGCGAAGGTTTCTTGGCTTGTGTTGAGTCCCGCAATGTCCCGCACGAAGCAGAGGTCTCAGTCTGACATGTGCTCCAACTTCGAAGCGGTTTGACAAGAGGAAACGTCTCATGATGTCCACCGTGCTCAATCATGAGCTTCGTGCATGAGGTTGCAATTCACTGGAGATGCTGAAGGAATCTTCACGCAGATAGACGCCGCAAGTCCTGATTTGGATACGTGCTCAATCATCAGCCATAATTTCTGTGTTGAGCTAGTGCCTAGGCGGACGAGTCCGGTTTCCTGACCCTCTACGAGGCGCAATGAAGTGAAAGTAGATGCCATGTTTGCCTCGCATATCTTCGCATTCCTGTGCAGGTGGATGGGAAATGCGCTGACCTCTGGGCAGCCTTCCGTGCCTGGTGTGCTGAGACATTCTCGAGCACTGAGGATATGGCTGCTCGGTCCTCGTAGCTGTCATGTGCGAGTTGAAAGGGTCTCGCTCTGGAAATACATGAACAACCAGGTTTCGTGGCATTGCTGAACATGTCGAATAGACCATAGTAGATCAGACAGACCGGCATGCGTGTATATAGATTTAGACCATTTAGGACATGGCGGCACGGGCCTCATGCTACCAGTGCCCGTGCGTGCAATCGCACGTTTACCCGACAGCCCTTTCTCTGCAAATGCCCCGGCTTAAACTTAGCAGGTCTTGAGCATTTCAACGAAAGTGAAAGGTGCTCCAAATGCATCCGCAGGGCCTTGCAGGATTTTGCAGGCATTGAGTCCGAGTCCTGGGAAGATTCAGGGCGACACCAAGAACAGGGAATGAAGCTAAAAGTTAGCTCGACTGGCAAGCTCAAATTGTGCATTGTTAACCGACTTGTTGATGCACATGGTCGTTCCGCTCGACAAGCTTGCAGGCTTCAGATGGGCTAAAGGAGAGTTCATGTTCGAGCCAGTTTGTGACGATAGCAGCATCTCCACATGTTGTGGACCCGTATGCACAGTTCCGGCCCTCGAAGCTGTCAGGTTGCTCAGCTTCGTGGGACCATTGTCGACTTGGGCCCTCCCGAAGGAGAGCGCCGAACCTTCAAGAAGCAGAGGAGTGCCGTACCTCCCATCGAAGCTTGTATCAAGACCTGTGGGTCAACATGGCAGTACCACCAGAAGCAAAGCAAACCGTGACTGAGGAAGCTACCTTCATCAAAGAGCAGTTCCTAGAAAATGCCCCGCGGCACGGCTGGTGGCTCGGCTCCTGCATACGAGCTACGCAGTCGTAAGCAGCATTTCCACGCGAGGCTCGAATGTAGGAGGAAGGCCAAGATGCGTTTGGACTCAAGCTTGCTGAAAGGTATGGTGGATTCGAAGAAGTTCTTTTTGCTTCCATTGATCGAAGGCAAAGTGGGTACCGTGCTCAGCTTGACTATTTTCATCGGGCCGGGGAGCTCACTTCATCCGAGGTATGTCACACATGCCGATCTGCCTTGGTTTGACAAGGCGCAGATCTACCCAAGTGCTGCCTAACGAGATGTCTTGCTGGGCGGTCTGCATGTGCGTCGACTTGCGAAGGGAGGAAGCTGTCTGTCGCTGTCTATCTGTATGCGGATGTGCCTGTACGTGGTGCAAGGAAGCTGGGAAGGGTGAGTTGATAATTTGCTGGATTCTATTATGCCTCGTCAAGCTGTTTTTTACCATTCACCAAAGGACCAACTTCTTCTGAAAAAGTGGACATAGATTCAGGTAGCGCTTCGTGTTGGTATGTTCTAGGTCTCGTCCCCTTTCCTGACGAAGGGCTTGTCTATGTTGATGAGTCGTTCGTATTGTGAGGCCATCCACTCGATTGTCGCAGCTGTGCGTTTCGATATGCAAGTCTGACATCGGGGAGCCCGGGCGCGTGCCAGCACGCGGGACACGTGTTGTGTGCATGGATGGACGGACGGACGGATGCATTCATGGCTGGCTGGCTGGATGGATGGATGAACCCGTCCGTCTGTCCGTTGGTCTGTCTGTCTGTCTGTCTGTCTGTCTGTCTGTCTGTCTATCTATGTGTATGTCTGTGTTTCTATTTATGTCTATGTATGTATGTGTATGTCTGTTCCTCAGTCGCATGCTCAGAAGCTAGAAGCACTGTCACCAGTACAGTGCTAGCTGGCGGACGAGTGGCTAACTACCAGGCGTTCTTGCTTGCAAGCCTGCAGCAACATGTGTGTGTCTGTTTATGTTTGTGTATGTATGTGCATGCATGAGTGCATGCATGTTTGTATGTGTATGCACGTGTATGCCAATCATCAAACCTCGGCATGTCACACGTCCGAGTTTGCAGCATCGACGAAGACTAGGCCCGTGACTGGAGTGCCCGGCTACACATTGAGTCGGTGTTTTCTTGACCCACGTGTTTTTGCATCTGCAGATGTGTGCCCCGTATGAATGTGGGCTGGTTGCATGCACTCGTGCACGATCTTTGTTTATTTTTTAATAAACCTTGCCTGATGTCACTCGATTCTCGCAATGACTCGCTCGCAGTTGGCCAATAGCAGTCACAGTCATCCTACAGGTGATTCATAATCCCGGAAGTCTTGAGCTTAATTTGGGCCGTATTGGGTCACGGCCGCCCCTGACTGTTCTCGCGATTCCCGGCCGGGACATTGCCGGGACACCTCAGAATATCTTGCATCGAACACACAACTGCAAACAAAGGGTCTCGCTTGCATCAGAGAGTCGTGCAAGGAAAAATGCCGAAGGACCGAGTGGGGCGTAGTTTGGGCCATTGTGAACAGAGCTCCGAACGCATGGCCCAGGGTGAAGTACAGAGTACGTCTTGGGTCGAGAGCGATTCTTGAAGCGGGCCTGAAACCTCGGCGTTTCAATGGTTGCCCACTTCGGCGTGTGGGCTCTAACTGTTTTACTGATGGGGTGCTGTATGTCATGTCTTGGTGCTGACAGGCATTGGAGCAGCACCGACGGCGGATGCAGCTGCGACCAGCAAACAGCAGGGCCAACTTGAGTGGTACGACTTCCGTCTCTCCTCAAGCACCCAAGAAGAATGCCATGCAGGCGCTCTTGGCATTCATGAGCTTCCTGCGAAGCGGCAGCCAGGGGGGAAGCCTGATGCACTCCTGGCGATCTGCACTGGATCGGGATGGGTACTTATACGTCCAGAAGTCTGACATCATCAGAGCCTGCTCACAGATGGGGTGGCGTGGTGATGTGTCAGCTTTATGGAGCTGCCTCGATATCACGAACGGACGTGCTTCACTCGAAGAGTTTGGCTTCAAGGAGGCGAGGGCTTTGGCGTTATTCAGAGAATGGGCTTTGAAAATAGCTGGCAGCATCAAGGAAGCTTGGCAAAGGCTTGTTTTCCTGGAGAAGATGTACCAACGCAAGCTGCGGCAGACAGCCACCAGCGGGGGTTCTTCGACTGACAGCTTGAATCGTAAGGCCTGGGTTTATGCATGCAGCAAATTAGCTGGCCAAGACAAAGGTGGACCGCCCTTCGATCCGAACTTTCTCTTTACAGTATTGGATTGGGAGCCCAATGAGAAGGTTTCGTGGAGAGATTTGCGATTTCTTGAGCTCTGGGAGCCTGTCGGATGGTTGTCTGAACAGCCCAAGGCCAGCGAAGCCTTGTCTTTCAAAGCGTCGATGTTGTCTAAGTATGGAAATCACCCGGTGAAAGCCTGGCGGTTATGCCTTGATTTGGATGGCAACGGTCTCTGCAAATGGTCTGCCTTTAAGCAGGCGGCTGAACGCATCAACTGGAAGGGGGACTGTGCGAAAGCTTGGCTGGGCTTGGACAAAAGAGGCTTGGGTTTCATTACGCTTTATGAAATTGACGAGGAAGTCGCTGAGAACTTGGCACTTTTTCGCAGATGGTGCTTTGCAAATTATGGTGGAGTCGCGATTGCATTCCATGCGTTGGACACCGATGGCTCGGGAAGCCTCAGTGAGGAAGAGTTTGTGCACGTCATCGAGGCGTCTTCCTTCAAGGGTGATGCACATGCAGCCTGGAGGTCGTTGAACCTGGAAGCGAGCGACATCCTCTCAGAGCGGGAGATGGATTTCCTGGACGACATGGAGCTAGACATGCTCACTGCGTATGTCTCTGCGACAGAGGCAGCAGAGGAACATGAAGCACAGCATGATGTCGAGCGCAGCGATCTTGACTCTCCTGTGAGCGAGAGGCAAAGCATAGTGGCATCGGAGCCTTCGCAGGAGTTTCGACCGCTCCTTTCCACGATGGAGTCTTGCTCGGAGCTGGTGCGCAGCCTGGGCCTGCAAGGCAATTCACACGCTTCTAGCTCGAGCCTTTCACAGCTCCTTTTCGATACAAGTGCTCATCTCCCGGCGCAGCCGGAAACGGTCGCTCCCAGTAAAGCTAAACTTGCGATGTTGGCTCCAAGTGCAGCAGCTGCCGCAGGCTCGGCACAGAAGAGAGACAGACGGCTCTATGCAGGTGGCATTCCATACATGTCCATGATTGGGCGCCACCTCACGAATTGAGTTGGTCCAGGCATGCACAAATGCGATGCACGACGATGCTAGGCCTCCGGTTATCACGAACTTCTTGTGACTGCTTGCGAAGCACAGCGCAGGGGTCGAATCCGTACAGCATGCAGCCTGAGCTGTTCACATGACGTCGTGACGCTCACATGCTCGCGGCTGTCAACCAGTTTTGATGGGTTTCATAATAGTAGCCGTTCACAGTATCCCGATCACTCTCGGTAGACAGTGCGAATATTGATCTGGTTGCGTGAGCAATTGCTTGAGCAAGCGCAATTGCTTTTCATCAACGCACGACGGCGGCAGCTACAGTCGCGAGACCACGCATGCTACTAGTACGTCCTTCTGCGCTTGCAGAGAGGGGCCCTCCTGCTCCTGATGCTTGCATCGTATTATGTCGGTGTGACAAAGAGCCACATCATTTCGATGCCAAAGTGCAGGGCGATGCAGGCACAGGTCCGCGAAGGCATTGCCTAATGTACAATTAACAACGTGTACGCCCGTGTCCGTTTCCTTGCCCGGACTGTACTCCAGCTTCTAGGCACAGTTATTGCAGGCGACATGTGGAGAGTCCTCCCGGGCTCTTTTTAGGTCCCCAATATAGTACGGCACCCTTATAAACAGGACTCTAAAGGACCCTCTAATTTGGAGAACTACGCATAGCAGACTTTCCCCCGCTAGGGGATGCACTCAGTTCTGGAGGTCGAGTGCCTCTGTACATAGCAGAAACATTGCTGCGCTAGATGCAAGCCTGAAGCCTGGGCTTTGTATGGCTAGGCGCTGTTGGCGGGTCGCGCGTCAGCGGCATGAGAGTGCCCGCAGAACCTGAATGCCGGATCTGCGAAAGCATTTTTGTTGCTGACCTTGGTTGTGATCGGGTCCCGTCCGTATCTAGTAATTTAGCCGCGGTCAGGCCACGGAAATACTTGCACTAGCGACCAGCTCCCTTTGTCAAAGCCCACACCTAAAGCTCCTGGAAGACTTGATTGCAACTTGCTACCACGAAGACTGAGACAGCTCCATCCTTTTTCGGCAATTCGGGAACAGGGTTGGAGAATGTTTTCTGGCAAGCCGGCGAAAAAGCTGGCTCGATGAAGGTGCACCGGTGTTTTTGAACATCTTACTAGCCTTCGCAGATATGAGCCTGTTTGTCGCAAGCCCACAGATTAAAGGCTAAGGCGCATTCTGCGAGGCCGGGGGAAGTTACAAGCAGACCTATTGGCCCCGAGGCCAGCGCGACAGAGGTGGACATGTACGATCAGCTCGCATGCCTTCTTGGCTGCTGTGTCAATCAGGACTTTGGGGTTTAACTTAGGCTTTATACATACACGACCGTGGCAGCGACAACGGAGTCATGGGAAGGCGAGCAACGGGTAGCTGTAAGTTGAGCGATCTTGGCTTGATGCTTTGTTAGTTTTGCGCCAGAATCCCTGCAACGTTTTCGTTGTAGCAGCTTTGATGCAGGATGGTCGCAGTGCAAGCATGACCGCGCCCAACGGCCCGTCGCAGCAAGCATGCATTGCGGGATCCATGCGCGAGGCAGCCATTTTAAAGCACACTTCGCACGAAGACCGTGGTGTGACCCTACAGTCCTTGCTTGAATTGATGCTCTGCTGCAGGCAGGCAACAGGGCGAGTGACATCAATCTGGCCGAGTGCCATGGCACAGGCAGACCAGCAGCCAAAAGCGACATGAATCGACATTCGTGCTTTGCCAGATGTAGCAGGCACGGCTCTTGGTGATCCTATCGAGGTTGGGGCTCTGAAGAACGTGCGCAGCCTACACACATTGCCCAGTTAGTTGAAAGTCTCTGCTTCAGATCGGAGCAGCATCTGCCCAGGTCATGCACCCCCGCGAAACTACCCTGGCATTGACCAGTTCGAAGTCCAACATCGGGCACCTCGAGGGCAGTGCCCGCGCCTCATGTCCTCCAAACCTGCTGTTGGCTGCTTTTGGTCGTCAACCTTTTCGCGTACCATTGCACCGAACAAGGCTGGCATAGCTGGCTTTCTGAAATGTGCCACGTGCTTAGGTGTCATGCATTATCCTTTGGTTACGCCGCCTGCACAGCTTGCTCCGAGGTTCTCATGCTGATGGCCGGAACATGTCCGCCAAATGCACATCTTTATCAGTCAGATGCCGAGCAAGGGTGTCCGGACAAACACCCTCATGCCAAGGATGTTATCTGTACAGCCAGATGTTGCCGTAGGAATTCCTACGGTGCATGCCACCGGCAGCTTAACCAACCTGTTGTAACTAACTAGCTGTAGCAAGTCAAGAAGTGTAGCAAAAAGCTTGGAAGTCCAAGCGGTGCAGCGGGATTGATCCATGGCGTCCACTTCGCAGAAACTCTCGCTCTCGGGTTCGTTGTTGCGTGCTTGGTCTATGTTTTTGACTTCCCAAACAGTCAGACTTTGGCCTTGAGAATCCACAGGCGGCAGTACATGGCTTTAGTATTTGGAGCTGGCCCCATGAAAATATGCCTGGATGCACGGCGGAAGGATTGCTTAGAAGGCCCAGTCAGCAGGCGATGAAGATTGAAATGCCAAGATGTGCCGCCAGGTTGAACCCTCACCTGGACGTTAAAGGCTTCCCATGCCTCTTTGACACAGAGGCCCCGTACATTGCAATTGCACTCTGTGTCTTCCACTGTTGAAATTGATGCCGTGATCTTCTGTGTTGTGGTTTGCAGCAGCACAGTCTCCCAACTGCATCTCACCGGCAAAAAAAAAGCCGAAGAAAACCTCGCCATGGCGACGAACACGATCATGACCTCGCATGAGACCCTCGGCTGGGCATGCAGAATTCGAGATCTAGACTTGTACAAATGTATGCTGCGTTTTGGGAGGCAAGCGAACATGTCCGAATTCAGGACCATGTCCATGATCTCGGACGACAAGCTTGTCCGGACACCGGTGTGGCAATCGGTTCGAGAGGTCCAACTTCGCCCTGATGCATTTGTTCAGAAGCAGAGTGCCTCGGAGGATACAGTTTCGAGCATGCTTGGACGCTGGTGTGCATGACTAGGAGCAGTTACGTCTTGCGATAGAGGTGAGCCGCAGACCCAAGACCATTCCCTGGACAAGGACGCCAAGTCGGAGGAGGAAAGACCTGGAAAGCTTCAAATACCTGTCAGAGGAGTCGGCAGCAGTGATACAAATCTGTTTGATTGTCGAGGTGGTGATTGAGAGCGAGTCCGACGAAGTCTGCCCCTGGCCTTTATGAGGTTCTTGTTTGCAGGTGAAGCCAGTACTGGGCCAGTACGCTCGACATCTCAAACTTAGGTGTGTGCTGGTGGGAGACCCCTGTTCCGCGTGATCGCAAGCTTACGCGAGCTGTCACTGGACTGTCCGTGGGTGCTCTTGTCTGGTAAAATTTACGCATGACTTAAGACTGAGCTGCGCACAGCACACTATAATAGTTTTGATGTTGCTGTGATCTCCCACACTGATTCGACAGTGCTGAAGACGAGCTAGTTAAAGCTGCACCGTATCAAGTGCCGGCGTGTGAGCGCAGACCTGTTGTCACCCCGGCCTTGTCATGCATGGTGCGGATTTTTCGATGTTCGCTATGCATGCGGCGCGAGTCTTTGAATCTTCGCCTGACATGTTCCTTTCTTAATGCCAAAGTTGAGCATGCAACCTTTAGTTTCTCGGGCGCACAGGCTTCCGGAAGTCTTTCCAAGAGAGGTGCACATTGCTGGCCCATGCCCTTGTGCACGGAGCTCATGCAGAGCGTGCCCGTTGACAGCCCCTGCCATCGCACAGAGGTTGTCGAGGGCACTTTGGACAAGTGGGATTTGCTGAATGGCTGCTCAAAGCAGACGCCAGCAGGATTTCACGAGAGTCCCAGTTGATGTTATCGACGAAAGACACGAAAGACATCCGAGCGCTTGTGCACAGTAACGAGATATGTTTTCATGCTGGTCAGCAATGCGATGTGCATCAGGCAATCGACCCCGGACTCAACAGCGCTTTAACAGGCCTCGGTTCTGCAAGACTCGAGTCCGAGTTGCGAGAGCGTAACATCAAAACAGGATTGATGTTGCTTGAAGGCGTTTCGTCCTTCGGTTTCGGTGGAACCAACGGCCGTTGTGACATCTGGGGGGCAGCGAGGCCCATTCCGGTCGGTTCAACATGTCTGGTTCGGTGGAAGATTGCAGCCCTGCTTCCTTACCGGTTTGACAGGTTTGGGCCCAACAAGTGTGGGAAGGTCATGGAAGCGGAAGTAGACCAAATCTACACCCTGTGCCTGGGTCCCGGCACTGTTGCTCGTCGTGCGAAGTTGGGTGCAACCGAATCGCCATGGAGCATACCCAAATTGGGTTTCTCGCAGACCGGGAGGTCCAGTCACGTTGGGCAAGATTGACCACTTGACGGGCGAGCCTCTGTCACGGCGTCTCGCAGCAATGCGCAGGACGGGCCTGCATGCCCGGAGGATGTAGACAAGAAAGGCTTTTTTTTACCAGTTCACCGGTCAGCTATGAGTTGTGCTGGCTACATGCTGTACCGTGTCTCGAAAACAGAATTCTAGTGATTCTAGTGATTCTAGTTAGCGGATGAAGATGCATCTGTGGCTGTCGCAATTGTGGCACGGTTTTGGTCCTGTTCGTACCAGACCCCGCATCATCGCCACACATGTCAGGGGCAAGAGGAGAGCTGACGTTCTTCGAGATGAGCTCGCAAGATACGATGTGTCACGGCCAGTTCCCCAGCAAATCTTCCTGAACGCTTCTGGTAGGTGGCACAATGGCATTACCGAAAGCTTACTTTCCCTACACTTCTGCGTCCATTCATTCCGTGATGTCTTCTGGCATCCAATCTGCCTTCAGATGTGGGGGGTGAAAGGTACGATTGCATTTTACGTCTTCCAGCATTGAGTGACTTGACGCGGTGCACTGGTGTAGGCTTCCTGTCCCGGCTGTACTGCCGGCACAGGAGCTTTTCGCTGCGGTCGGTTGGGCAAGCGGTGTGCACGCCAAGTCTTAAGCCGTAAGCCGTAACCAGTCCCCTACAACTGCACCCACATGCTTGCTTGCGCATGTGACCAGGTTGTTCCTTCGCCCGCCAACCCCACCTGTGCCAATGAAACACACGGCCTGCTGTCTACCGTGCTGGTCCGCCCATTGGCGCTTATTCAGGGTCAGAGATTTTCAGACAACCACACTAGCGATGCCTTTGCTTCGCAAAACTCTTGGTTCGTGCTGCGCTCCTTCCATGACATGAGGTCGGTCAGAAGGGGCTTGAGAGACGATGGGCTTGCAGGGGAGAAAGGACTCAAATGGTCATGCAGCAGCTCATGAAAGTATTGGGACGTTTGCAAGTATGTGTAACAGGCGAACATTCACTTCTAAACTCGTGTGTCCCACATGCGATGTGGCAACTGCTCGTAGGTGATCGCTTAATGGAGTGTCCCGGCCGGATTTCTTAAGTAGAATTTTGGTCGCTGGGCTTTGCAGACGACGCCACGACGTCGATAACCACACCACAAGCCAATTGCCTGGTGACGACCGGAGGAGAAGGGACACTGCGAGACATCTACAGCGAAGCTGACCGTGCGCCTCGTGACCTAGATACTCCGGCTCAGTTCAAAAAACTCTCTTGCCTTGCGACACCGAAGCGTTGCCCCATTCTAGTACGATCAGGGGACCATCGAGGAGGTCAGAGCCGCGCAGCGACAGTCAGTAGGACCCGTAAAGAAGTCAGAGCTGTGAAGTATGAAAATTTGGTGAACTTGTGGACGTACAACTCAACGCACAGTGCATAGTCCTTTGTGCAAGCATACATGTTTCTTGGCATTGGTCCATTGGACCTCGGAGCAGCATGGGCTGGCAACCCACTTGATGCGGCCTCGCTGAAGCTAGGTTTCCGAAAATTATGAAAACAGTGGAGACCAGAAGCCGATATGACACTCAAATACACTCAATAAGAAGATAATGTGAAAATGCCCACGAAAAAGCTGCGACGTACAAGAAACAACAATGCTATTTTTATCATATTTCTAGCAGCTAGCATTTTTCCTAGAGCTCGCCAAAATTCCTGATTTCGGCAAGCCGCGAGGGAGCACCGGACAGGACCACAAATTTCATGGCAAGCGGCCGGAATGGGGAATTTTTGAACGCTCGGAAACGCAAAGATTAAACACAATCTGAAAATTTCGATGGAACGTTTGGAGAACACCGAAACACATACAAATCATAATCGCTTAACGCAAACCACCTTTTTCATATTGCTACACCCCAACCAAATCTAACAAAAGATGGTGGCTACTACGCTACTGAAACCCTGCCATGCGGGCTTGTTTTTGCGAATTTGGAGGCAAACAGTAATACCTGCGAAGTTGCTTGTCGCCAACTAGAAAAGGTACTGCCTATCCATGCGAGAGGGAAAATTCCCTGCCTGTCACCCCAGCCTGGGTTTAAGGTCGGTGCTAGCCGGTACTCGCACATACTCTCCCTGTGAAAGCACGGACGATGTTCCTGAAAGTCGCTTAGTACGGACTGAGTCGTGGTCAGTATCTGATGGTCACGCTTTCGTGACGGCACTTTAATTGATTTATCTAGCTTAAAAAATTCTGTTAACATTCGCGAAACATGCGAGTCCATCGACATTTTGCTTCATTCACTTTCATAAGTTCTTGGAGAGTTTTCCGGACTTGCCTGATGCCAGTTTATCCTGCTGCAAGGAAAGCCACGTACACTAGGTGAGTGGCACAACCATCAAGTACTGGCACAATATCCTCTATATGTTGTTTTTCTGTTGTCGCGCGCATGGTGGGATGTCGTCACAATCTGTCGAGACCTGTGCAAAACTTTCCGAAAGCCTTACATCATTCTGCATTTTCCATCAACCTTCATAACAGTTCGTTTCATGAGATTCTTGAAGCAGCTGGTATCTTGTCATCTATGTTTGCATGGGGGAGACGGGGGCGGCATCAACGATAGCAGTAGCGGCAAACCAGTCGTGAGAGCAAGTACTTCCCATCCACCTGGAAAGATGTGTATGCAGGACTCCGGGACTTGTTCATGTTTCCCCAGCGTGTTCTGGTTGCTTTTGGCCGCACAGCTCACCTGTATTCGGTTCTCTGACAGGCTTGCATATGATGGCGGGTTCCGTTATCGACAGAACCCGGTCCCGTCACATGGCGAAGACGACCTCTTGCCCGCGTCCTACGACTGTCTGCAGCTTTACTTGCGAAGGCTTCTGGCCTCTCGGCCACGTTGTAAAGCGCCGCAGCAGCGTAACCCGAGCCTTTACAGAAGTAATATATCTCGCTGCGTGCTTGCCTCCGTGCAATACTCTGAATGGACTGGAGGCAGGACAGGAACATCTTCATCTGCGGGTCGTGGACTGGGTTCAAGATGGAGGCATCGCTGAAATGAGCTGATGTTGATGGGCGCCGAAAACAGCAGCAGGAAATGGACAAAGATGGGGACAACCTGATCGGGCCTCGTTTCTTCTTCCGGATTTTTCATGTCGCAGTGTTCAGATTCTGTGAAAGGCTCCCTCCCTCCCTCCCTCCCCCCCTTCCCCTGCATCCTGAGGTTCACCACAGTCATCACCCTTAGCGAAGAGAGGCCAGCTGGTTGCTGTGCAAGACATATCCACGTCCTCTCTCCGACCGTTCTGCAGGTATGACTTGTTCGAGTTGTATGTGGATGAGAAGGAAGAGTGTCAGGCTCAGTTCACGCCGAGTATGCTGGCAATGCTCAGCATATTTTGGATCAGTCTGATCAGTCTAAGGCTCTGCATTTTTCCGGCAGTTGATCGTGCTGGGCAGCACATTGCCACTGAAGGGCCTGGGGTCTGGAACTAAGCTTTCTCGCAGCCTCTCGCACGAGAGTGAGCGTGTATTGTTCGGAGCGGTTTCGCAAGGGCCGTATACGAAGAAACTCCTGAAGGTTTCACGGTTCACGCTCAGCAGGTGTGCAGAAGCTGGTGCCTCCGAGCTACTCGAGCCAGCGCACCTATAGGGAATACATGATGATGCATGTACCAACTGAGACTACGCCTGTGTGTGTACTGGAAGGTCCGGCCCCATGCGGCCTGCCATTGTATGCTTTGTGTATATAGCAAGACGCAGCAGCATAACCCCTGTCCCATGTTCGTCGGGCATGGCGCGAGCTGTTGCGACGAAGATTCAGGACAGTGAAGATCAGCCAGGGCATCAGCCAGTAGTACCATCATCACCGTCACTGCAGCCGCAGCAGCTTGCTCTGCACTCGCCGTCCATTGTTGCTTTTGCATTCTGGCATGTGGCAACTCCGACAGCTTTTCTGCATGAACCTGGGCGTTTGTATTGTGGTTGTGTTGGCCATCACCGAGCCTGGGCCAGCGGCTTTCAGACGGCGGCCATGTTTCCGGAGAGAGGCGTGGGAATCGTGCGTCAGCACCCGCGAGATAATGGCTGTGAGCATCAGGTCTTCGTGCACTTCACACGTGCTGTTTCAAGGGTTGAGGGGCGGCTTTCGCTGTGCAGCGGAAGATTACGGTTGTTTCTCAGCCACTGGCCCTCAACTTCAGCGCTTGTGGCAGTGGCAAGCTTCATCCGGTACTTTCCATCTGTGCGCTTGGAGATTCACTACGATTCAGCATTGCACGACTGGCCTGGAAAAAAGGACCCATCGGAATGCTTGGACACTTCGGTGTGTGTGTGTGTGGAGTTCGGATAGGTGTCCCAAGTCAGGTCAACAAGGAGCACAACAGATGGATCATTGACGGCCGCGACACAGAGCTTGCTGCAGGAACTGTCTTCCCGGCCTGTGCAATTAACACAGCTTTCTGCGGGACCGTCTTCTTTTGGCCGACGAAAGTATCTATGTAATATTGTGTAATAAGTCCTGTTGTCCTCAAACCAGGTATTGCAGATAACATTCAACTTCAGTCTCGCACTCAGTTGAAGCAGCAGTAGCTGGGACTGCCGGCCGCAAACATCACCTTTGCCGCCGCCAAGATCCAGAGCAGATGGCCGTGACATGGAGGGAAGTCGGCGAGAAGCACTCAACACAGATTTTGAGTGACTTTATGTCAGCCTGCCAGTCGGCAGGTTCCAGCGAGGTTGATGTTCACAAGCGATTGATGACGGTTGACGTTTGTCGATGCCATTTGGCTCGAGCAGGAAGATACTTATGGCCCACGCGACCGAGCAATGATGTCGGACAGCCTGACAGTGGTTTCACTCCCAGACAGCCTTATGTTAAACCTCCAGCATTGCCAAGTAAGCGCTCCCCAATATTCCGCCAGCCTCACGGCGCAGAAGCAGAACAGGGGAAGATTCCCAGTGAAAACCCAGCCGAATGTCTTGAGCTGCGATCGGCCGGAGGTCCAGGCCATGGGCCGTGCCCCGCATGAATAGAAGTTGTTTGGCGGGCGTAGGACCGCAGGAACGAGGCAGGAGACGTTCAGAAACCTGGAGCGCTTCCCGAGGAAAGAGCAGATCCAGCAGCAGCTCCGGGGGCAAAAAGCGAAGCCGCAGCGGTCGTGAAAAGGAGCAGCGGTGCTAGCAGACTCTCTCGGGAATGCGGCTTCAGGGTCTGATAACTTGAGCCTGAACATGGGGATGGCCCCATGATTTCCAAGGTTCCGCTTCCAATCAGCCTTGCAGGAAAAGGCCAAGACCAAGAAGGACGCGAAGAAAGACAAAAAGAAGGCAAGCAGCCAGAACACCGGTGCTGGATACACGCCTTCGGCTTTCCCTGTCAGCGAGGAAAAAGACAAGGATAAAGATCGAAAAGATAAAGATGCAGAAAAAGAAAAGGAGAAGGCCAGGGAGAAAGAGAAAGCAAAAGAGAAAGAAAAAGAGAAGGAGAAGGAAAAGGACAGAGACAAGGAGAAAGTAAAGGACAAAGACAAGGACAAAGATAAGGACAAGGACAAGGATCGAGATAAAGACAAAGATAAAGACAAAGAGAAGGCCAAAGATAAGTCCAAGAAGGACAAAGACAAGGACAAGGATAGAGAAAAGGACAAGGACCGAGAAAAGGAAAAAGATAAGGCCCGTGAGAAGGACAAGGAACACCACGGTAAAGACAAGGACAAGGAGAAAGATCGCGACGCTCGGCTTGACATTCGCTTGATTCGCTTGCTGACATGCTACACTGCAATGCTGTTTGAGCAGTGGCTAAGACTGCATGGAAGAACTGCGACTGTTCGTGGTGTAAAAGCGAAGCTTCTATCACCCAGTGAAATCAAGGACAGGGATCGGGAAAGAGGCCGTCGACGCAGTACTTCTTCTGACTCAAGTAGCTTGCCTGATCGATTGGCTTCCTGCTCAAGCCACCCGGTGATGATACGCTCAGGTACTTCTGCCAGCAGCGATATGGGCCGGCGCATTTGGCCGATGGCTGTAGGTCTGGGCACGAGCAGCTTCCAGCTTCTGCCGCCCATGCTCCTTCCTTGGATCTTGAGACGGATGGAGGGGTGCATGTGACCTTCTGACGAGAGCAAAGGATCGTTATCATTCAAACTTGCTTTAGAGCCCAGGGAAAGGCATGGAAAGGCACATGCATCAAGTGGTCTCGCTGCTGAAACGACACTTGAATGATAGACATTGTCGCACGGTGGTGCACCTTATGGCCGACGGCTTGTAATTGCGTCAGCCTGCATTTGCGTCTAACAAAACACCACATCGTGGGGTCTGTGCGATACATGGCGAGAGCGAGAGAAAGTGAATGAATGCATTTGGGAAGCCATATGGGGCGCGGGGAAGAGGCCGGGGTTGTGTTCGTGTTTAGCGTCAGGGGTCGGGGGGCTGCTCCCTCTTTTGCAGCACTGCCGAGAGACACCAAGGCCGCCCACTCAATAACACATTGGGTGGTGGGGCGGGCAGAAGGCCTGAGCGTCGCCAGACGACGAGAAAGCAAGAGACAGGAGGGGACGCACTAGCGCGCGGTGGGCGGCCTCACCACAGCCTTGGCGAAAGAAAGAGAGAGAGAGAGAGAGAGAGTCAATTACTAGGTAACCTTGACAAGTTGTGTAGTTGTGGGCTGTGTCCCTTAGTGCTGCTTCTGTCCTTTTTAGGCGAGCACTCCATTGGTGGTGCATGCAAAATCAACCTTTGGCACCCACAACAGGTGGGGGCGCACTCGCGCGCGGTGGGGAGGCAACTCCCCACCACAGCCCTATGGAAAGAAAGAGAGAGAGTCAGGAAACCGGGGGCCAATTGCGTCCTCTTCTGCCTCAGTCAGTGGGACCCCAATGCCGTCCACTCACTAACACAGGGGGTGGGTGGGCGGGCCAATGGCCTGAGGGTCGAGCGATCGACCCCTACGCCCTGCAGAAAGAAAGAAAGAAGTCAGGTCTCTCCGGAAGGGGCCATTCAGACGTTCGGCCTTCGGGCCAGGGAACCCCTCGATTCCCATACCCCTTAGTAAGCAAGCAAGAGAGAGAGAGAGAGAGAGAGAGAGAGAGAGAGAGAGAGCGGGGAGGGCGGGGACCCGCTTTCCTCTAGCTGTGCTGAAGAAGAGAGAGAGGACTGCTCTTGGTCTTGAGTCTTGACCCCAAGCAAAGCAAAGAGGCATATTTTTGGTTGACCAAAGCCAAGGCCACCTAGTCGAATTGACCAACGGCCACAACCCACTATGCGAGAGCCACAGAGGGACCGAGCCTGAGCCAGAGCCGTCCAGGGGACCCACAACAACCACCACGACCACCAGAGCACCAACAACGAGCGACCAACCCTACCACTGGAAGGGGTCACCTTCCAAGCGTTCCCGTACACGCCGTCTATGCAGCCGGAAGACCCAGCAGCCACCGCAGCGGAGGAACCAAGCCCCAAGAGAAGACGCAAGACAGAGAGTGCAGCGGACCGGACGGAGCCAGAGCCCAACCCGTACATGGTGCTCTGAGCGGCTCAACTTTTACCTGCACACTTCAAAAGCCAAGGAACAGGGTAGAACTGAGCTCAACGGCAAGGGGACCCTCAGTGCATTTTACCCTCATCTTGTTGGGTAACCTTTGCCCATGCTTCCTCCAACCCAAAGGAGGCCGCACGGGCTGGGCCCACCTCCGAAGCTGGGGGTTTTGGGGCAGGCACGTTCAATTCAATCGCCGAAAGTGGATCAGCTCCTTTTGCGAGAGTGCTTCTATGCATTTTCTTGGGAGGCCCGAAACTGCGGCACACTGCAATTGTCGAAGCTTCGGCCACGTTTGGTGTGAGCCGCATGCGTATCTTGCGGTCAAACCTTGAAACTGCTAAGCAGACCGAAGAAGTCGCTGCCACCTCAAGTACATGATAAATTCTCTCTGCGTTTCGCGTCGCAGCTTCAGCCTACAAGAGCCACCGCAGCAGGAACAGAAACAGGGCACACGCAAACAACACGGCGAAAGAAGACCCTGCGTCCGATCTGTCGCACTCGCAGCCTGAACCTTTTGATGCCTTCTGCATGCCACCACAGCGCCCATACCTGCACAAACCACAAACATGTAACTCTACTGTGAGGTTGGACGGAAGCCTCGCCTGCTTTGTCGAGAGTGAGTGCTAAAAAAACTCTACTGTGAAATGGGCTCCACGAAAGCGAGTTCCCGTTTTCGTCATTCTAGAGAGCACCTTGATAGAAGTTCGCAGGCATTTTTCCTGCGACCTAGGCTTGAGCTGGTCGATGTTACCCTGGAGCCAGCTGCCGAGCTGCCTGTGCCAACGCCGGCGCCAGTTACTGTGCCAGCAGCACCGGCGCCTCCTCCAGTTGTGGGCTTTTCGCTGCTCGACTTGCAAGAAGTATTTAAACAAGTTACAGAACTTCCTGCCGCGTGACTTCGCAGGACAGCGATGACAGAAACTGTAATGCTTCATCTTGCCATGCCCTAGCAGCTAACATAGTCGAAACGCCCAACGAGGTCCGGCTTTGCGGATAGGTTCAGGCTGGGAAACTTACACTCTTGATGCAATTGCTTGCTGAAGTGCAGACTCACGGAGTTGGCTGGTTCTGCAGGTCGACCGGTGCAACCGCTCAAGCACTGGCCAGGCAGCAGCCCATGACAGGGCAGGCCTTGGCGCAACAGCAAGGAAAGCAGCAGGTGGCTCTCTTACGCTGGCTGCCTCCACTCAATTCAATTCAGCTTGAAAGCGTAGAGCCGTGTGGTGGTGAGCAGCGATGATGCTGGTGGTCAAGGTACCACATTTACAACTAGTAGTACGGCAGTACCGCTCGGAGTTGTATGTAGGGTGGGACGGGGTGCCTTGACGTGGGGGTGGGGCAAAGTCCTAGCTCTTTGGGCCTTCACGCCCATCCAAGGGCGACCCCAAGGCTATCTATGGGTGGTGCTGACGATGCGGCTAATGTTGCTGTGAGCTGCTCTTGTTGCAACGGCTGCTATTACGTCCGGTGGAGGAGGGGTGTATTACAACTCGCTGGTGCTTGTCGTAATTGATGCTCTGTTGGAGAGGGTGCATGCGTTGCGGACAGTTGTATGAAGCGCATGTGTGGTTATTCCTGTTGAGACACATGTGCAAAGCAGCCCTTATCCTAGCCTGGGAAACCTGGCCAAATCCATGCCAAAGTCTGGGGCGGGCTCGCATGGCAGCCATTTGAACAACACATGCGCTTCAAGTGAAGCGACCTCTGATGTTTCTCAAAACCCGGCTTTCTGCAACCCTTCCCGCTACGGCCATCAAGAGGTAACCGTTTGAGTCTTCAGCCTTCCTCAAACACATCACATCCGGAAAATGTGCAGTGTTGCATGTTGGATGACAGCCCGAACCTCACCGTTGTAAAGTCTCAGGGGCGTTAACCGTTCCGCTTCTTTCTGGTTGTGGTCCTGGTGGTTTTGGTGGTGGTTGGTGATTAGTGATCAGTTGGTGGTTGATGAACGGTTGGCGGTTGGTGGTTGTCTGCCTGTTTGTTTGTCTGCCCGTCTGTGGAAGGGTCGATCGGTCGGTCTGTCAGTCCGTCCGACTGTCGGTCTGTCGGTCTGTCGGTCTGTCGGTCTGTCGGTCTGTCGGTCTGTCGGTCTGTCGGTCTGTCGGTCTGTCTGTCTGTCTGTCTGTCTGTCTGTCTGTCTGTCTATCTGTCCATCTTTCGTTCATGTAGTTGCTGTTGCTGCTATTGGTTGTTGTTAGTTCCTGCTGCTCTGCTGATAGTGTCGCTGCTGTTGCTTTTTGGCGAATGTACATGGCGGTTAGTGGCTTGGTGAATGCCGAGTTTTTACTACGAAAAGGGGGTGCTCTCCATACCCCAGGTGTCTACGTAGTGGAATCCCGCCTGCAGCTACGGCCCAGAGCAGAGCTTCTTGTCTTTGCATGCAGGTTGTCCCGGCTTCCAGCATGCAGCCGCTTGTCGTTGGCTTCTCGTAGCCTGACAGTTGACGACGCCTTTGTGCTGCTGATTGTGTTATTGCTTTTGGTTGCTGGTGGTGGTGCTGCTGCTCTATTTACTGCAAAGCCGCTGCTTGCAGTGCTACTGCAAAGCTTGTCAATCCTGAATTCATGAAAGCGTGTGGCCATGCGGAGTTCCGGAACAACTGTTCAGGCACAGCGCAGTTGCAAACCGCACAGCCTGTGCCACCCGGATGGTGGCCACATGCATGACATTTTTCCAGACATGTTGAACGGGAACCTCCTGCAAGCACTCAGATCGCCACGGATGCTTTTGCAGTCGGCAGGTTTGCTTCAATTACACGGGCGGCAAATGCTTTCGAGCCGACTGCCGCTTCCTCCACATCGGCCCGGGTCCGAGGCTGTCCTGACAGCCCCATCAAGTGGAAAGCTGCCGAAATACATATATGACCGTCGAAGCTATGCTGTGTGATCCTTGTCAGCATGTCAAAGATCCGACACCTGATGCTCCTTGCCAGGTAGCCAGCATGGTCGGGGTTGCCAAGGCTTGCAGAGCCCCGGCTGCATTAGCTTCGAAGCTACCTTCCGCAACAAATGTTTGTTTTGATTTTCGGTACTTGGAACCTTGCCTCATCGTTCTCGCTGAGATTCTCCGGCACAGTTACGATGGCAACGCAGGCGCTGTGTGCACAGGTACGTGCAGCTCGTCGTCTGGCTTGAAGCCGAAAAGAGCAAGAAGGGACCAGTGCCCGCGAATGACGAGAGCAGCAGCTCCTTTTTGGCCGGCATGTCGGCAGATCAACCAGAGTCCAAGAATTTCGTATAAAGATACGTTGATGACAAAGTTTCAAAGTGAAGGCAAAGTGCTCGCTTAGTTGATCTGTATGGAGAAAGAAAAACGAAGATGTGCCACCGGCCTTGGCTGAAAAGCGTGCGACAAAGATAGTCTTTGGCACACCACCTGCACGTTTGGCTGCAGCTGCGCATTCCGTTTCACTGCAGAGACGTATACTACATTTAGACGAAAAGACGTCTGCTGCCTTGAGTCTCCACGGGTCCACGTGCGGTCTGTAAGTCTGGCAGCACCATCTCAAGTTCGACGGTAAATACTCGTAGGTGTTGATGCAAGGAAGAGTGGCAGCAGACAGGAATTTGCTGAGGCGGCGAGTTTTGGCTGCACCCCGGAAGAGCAGCTACTTCGCCGCTTCCTTACTGCACGCGAGCAACGCCGCGGCGCAGCCTTGGACCCCTGGAAGCCCATCAGCCCAGGTCACCGGAACTTGCACAAAGTGGCGGACGGTGGCAGGGCACCAAAGTCAAAGTCCATCGAAGGTCCGGATAAAGGTGCCGAGTCGTCAAATCAGTTGTCAGGCGCTAAAGTGTGCAGACGAAGCGAACCTACAGGAGTGGTCTGGGGTGCTCAGGCCTGCCGCCTCGCATCCGACTGTCGCAAGTTACTGTCGCGTGTCGAGCGACTTGAGCGACTTTGATACCCGGGCCGATTCCGGCACTCTTTCTACATTACAAGGTTCGAGCATTCTTTTCTTGGCCTGTGGCCTGCCGGGGTCATGGCTTCCTCAGTCCAACAAGATTTCCTGCGAAGTCTCCTGAAGATCGGGCTTACGCACGAATACAGTGACATAACAGTTGTCTGCTTGCACAACAACTGCCGAGAGGAAGTGCGGATGTCGAAACTGCTGCTTGCAACTGCTTGCCCAAGTCTACAGGCGCAGCTGAGGCACCGCAACGAAGTCGTTTTGCCGCTGGCTGCTTCTACTTTGAAAGCGGCGCTTTTTTTGTCATGTGGCTTGGCATTGGACGAATGTGATCCCAGAGTCGATGTCGACAGTTTGCTGGCAGCCACTGCTGTCTTGAATCTGAACGTGCCACAGCTCGGCCAGCCCCAAGCGCTTACATCCTCCAGCATGAGACAAAGGCTAACGCATCGGTTTTTGAACTCTGAAGGGGCAGATTGGGCTTTATATACATTGCTTTGCATGACAGTCCTGGCGGCATGGGTGCCGTCGATCCATTACACGATGGAAAGTTTCTTTATGGATGATTCGATGATCGCCAGGAATCCGAATGTCTACACGGACCTTGATTTTCGTCGCTTGTTCCGCACGGATTACTGGGGCCTTGACATGTTCGCAGGCACCTGGACACACAAGTCGTTCAGGCCACTCACTGTGCTGACGTTTCGATGGAATTACTTGTTGCACGGATTTCACTCTGCAGGCTTCCACACCACGAACTTATGCCTTCATTTGCTTTGTAGTGGATTCCTGGGTAAAGTTGGCACCCATGCAGGCTTGACCCGTCAATGGGCGGGTCTCCTGGCTTTGCTTTTCTGTGCTCACCCTGTTCACACTGAGAGTGTGTTGTACATTGTTGGGCGGGCAGACTTGCTTTGCTTACTTCTGATTCTTGCTGCTACTTTGGTGCACTCCGCCTGTGGTACAGCTTGCGGAGGTTTTGTGCGGAACTTGGTCAACCTTCTTGGGATGACTTTATCGTGTGGACTGCTTATTGCTGCAGGCCTGTGCAAAGAAACAGGCTTCTGCTTCTTTGGCCTGCTCATTGGGTGGGATATTCTCCGTCTTGCAGGTGTGGCAAAGCCAAGAGCCTGGCTGCGGATGCGAACGATGCTATTGCTGCTTGTCGGCTCTCTGTCCTGTGCCTTTCGCGTCTGGTTGACAGGAACAACGATTGAGCGAATGGATCCACACAGCAACCCTGTCGCGGCAGCAGGGAATGGGAGCGTGCGAGTTCTTTCATATGCTTTGGTGCCTGGTATCTATGGGAAGCTTCTTGCCTGGCCAGCGCATCTATGCTACGACTACTCTTATGATGCAGTGCCACTAGTGCGAAGCTTTTCCGATGTTCGCCTGCTGCTGCCTTTGGCCGCGTACGCGTCATTTGCTCAGATGTTGACTGTTGCCACGATTCGGTTCCGGCACAGTGCCTTCAAGAACGCAGCATTCGAAGCTCCGCTTCTGGGTATTGCAATCTTTGTTTTGGGTTTCGTCCCAATGTCCAACATGTTGTTCCCAGTTGGGACGATGATTGCCGAACGCCTGCTGTACATACCCTCTGCTGGACTTCTCCTGACGCTTTGCGGCTTTGCTCAGCAGTTCTCTGCAACACTGCCGAAACTTGCAGCAGTTATCATCTGCATCCTTCATGCCCAGCTCACAGCACAGCGAGTACTGGAATGGTCAAGCCCAGAGTCCATCACCGTAGCAGATGCTGCAAAGCAGCGGCGCTCTGTGCGTGTTCAATACAATTTCGGTGCTCATCTTCTATCTGCACAGAGATATGACGAGGCTCTCAGTGCTTTTCGACTGGTGATGGAGATCGATCCCACCGACAGGGACTGCATGCCGCTTTATCGTGCCGGGCAGATCCATTTCTACCAAAGGCGTTATGCAGTCGCTGAGCAGCTTCTTGAAAAGGCAGTTCAAGGACAGTTTAGTCCATTGATACTCAATGAGGAGGAGGTGTTCCACGACTATGCTCTGGCTCTCTGGTTCATGGAAAAGCCACATGATGCTGTGATGAATTTCGAAAAGAGCTTGGCAATCAACTCAACCTTCACCAAGGGGCTGAACAACCTCGGCTGTGCTTTGGGGCTGGGTGCGCTTTTTGGCCGGTTGCCTTCGGAAGCTATGCACTACGGCATTGACCAACTGCAACAGGCAGTCGTTTTGAATCCACGGAGCCTACTGTACTGGCGCAACCTCGTGGCTCTTCTTCGGTTCGCAGAAGAGGAAGACATAGCTAATCGTGCCTGGGAGGAAGTGTTGACCCTGGATCCCACTGGAAGCCTGCCCGAAGATTGTAGCTGGGAGTTCGCACTTCGGTGAGGGCTTTGCTGTGTGAAGAAGCATAGACCTGGCTATTGCCGATGGCAAAAGTTGCATTGTTGCATCGCCGGTGGAGAGTAGTCATGGGCCATGATTAAAAGGAGGCGACTATCTGCTTCAAGACAGGTATAATGAAAGACCAAGTGTGAAGCACAGTCGGATTGCGGTGACTTGCGCCTAGCAGGCCTAGCACTCTGCCAGGATCGGACAAAGAGGCCGTGAAGACTTTCAGATATGGCGGGATGGCGACCGGCTACAGGCAGGATGAGATAGCCTGGACAGAAAAACGGGTTTAATGCTAGCAGAAGAATTGATTTTTGAGGCCGTCTACCCGTCAGCACCGCAAGCCACCGGAACTGGTGAAGAGGCTGGCCCTTGCCATTTCCGGGTCAGTTTGGAACCTTTTCAAGCATCATGTATGTGTAATGCCAGGCGTGCGGGCCTGATGAATTTGGAAGCGGTCGTTACTTCCAGGCGCAGCAGCCAGGTAGTCAGAAGGACTGAACCAGTGGATGCTTGCTTGGGTGGGCGCGGGATTCAAGATGCCCCCTTGTTCTATTTGAGTGTCGACAAAGTTTTGATTCTCTTGTATTTCCCAGCTTACTCGGGGTCCTTACTGTAGAGACTCCACACAGGTCCCGAGAAGGCCTTCCGTTGCTGCTTTCATACACTCGAAATTCCGTATTGGTGGGCTCTTAAATACGCCACCTATGGCTCGGCAAACAACAAACCAAACATGCCTATGCCGGGCGAGGGGCCCACAGATTTCAGCCGAACCAATTGTGTCTTGTGGTAAAAGCCCGATTCTCGTAAATCTTCGCGTTTACATATCGAAACCTGAAACCTCTGCCTTTTGATGAAAACCAAAGTAAATCTTAAATCCGCGCCCGGCGCTTGGGCGGGCACATGGGATTACAGAGCCCTGCCTCTGCCCCAGAAAAAAAGCCCAACCCTTCTTGAAGAAGGCCTCTAGTCCGGGGCATGAATCAAAAGGAGAGCAATGGCACTGCTGAGAGAATCGCTGGCAATGCAGTGTCGTGCAAGGCTCCACGGCTCAGCGCTCGGGTTCACGAAAGAGAGACGGACGAAACGAACGCATAGAAGAGCAAGCAAAACAAAGGCAAGTCCGAGCCCCAAAGCTGCATACAACGATAGCATGACAGAAAGAAGGAAAGAGGCAAACTCAGGCAGAGTCAGCTCAATGCTTTGCAGGTAAGGGGCCGTCCTGGCGAAGAGGTTCCGCCATTCTTCAGATCTATCGATTCCCTCCCATGTTTGCTGTCGACATGGCAGGTTGAGCTGGCACTCTATATCGAAGACGGCAAGGTGACGCTCCTGGAGCACTCAGAGCCATGCTTTTCTGCCTTCAGGCTTGCAGGCCGCAAGTCCTTGACTTCATGTGTTGCAGGTCACGGTTCGAACGTTCACCGTCGAATCCAGACGTTCCAGGCTCACCCCCCATCCCACTCTTTTTTGCCTGACCCTATCGCTTGGAAGCGAGGCAGTGGGAATCTGTCCGTGGATGGGTTTGGGCCTCGGTCGGAGTTTCGAGGAATCGTGCATAGCGGCACATAGCAGGCGCGGCATTCCTATAGCGTCGTCCAGCCAGGAGGAGGCCGATGAACCGAATGATTTACAGATCCGAAAAAATCATTCAGCTCGGTCTTGCAAGGACCGGGCATTCCAATGACGTGGCAGCCTCGGTGCGATGAGATGGGCAGTTCCACCGCGCTTGCATCCCTCCCCTGGGCTCTATGTTTTTGAATGTAAATGTAAATGGCTACGGCTCAAGCCATGTTACCAGTCTTCACGACGCAGTTCTCATCCAGTGTCGTAAGCATGAAACATAATATGGTGCCATCATATCGATAACGTATCATCATTTTAATGCTAAGTGACCATGTCTCCCACGCCGCGACTTCAGGATTACCAGTATAGAGCGTGTTCGTGTGTGTGTATACATTATACATGTCAATGTCTAATATGCATATATATATATATATAATGATGCTAGAACATCCGCCAAGTTCATACTTTTTCAGCCACGGTCCTGATTCTTGGGCGATGAAGTTTTCCGATGTCATCAGCTTCGTGTTTGCGGCGTCCCTGGTTTTCACGACTGCTGAGCAGTGCCTGCCCAATGGTCGTCCAGAAGGGGAGCGTCTCTATGTCTTGAACAGCAGCAGCCAGATGAGTCCAATCCAGCTTGCATCACTCCAGTGGAGATCGGCAATGGTCATCAGCCTAGTAGCAGAGATCCTGATTTCAGAGATGCTCGGATAGCACGCTGTTGTGAACCAGCCCGTTATATATGCGTCTGATGAAGCAATACTACGCCTGGCAGGCTGCTGGAGCCCTGATTGCTCCGTGCAAGGTCCAATGGCCGATGTTTTGTTGAGTGTATGGCTGGATCAGGAGATGCCGTTTTTTTCAACGGTTTCGAAGAGAGAATCCTAGAGCTCCTGAAGATCTAGGTTCTATGGGCTACGTGGGAAGCGACGGCATGTATGTCAAGGGATCTGTGCTGAACCGCGCCGCCACTGATGGTCTGTCGCTGGAATTCTACAAGAGTTACAATCTCTCTTTCCATCAGCCTTATCGATATTTCGACACTCTGTGGGATTTGCCCGAGCAGGAACTCTTGAAGTGTGACGAAACCTTTAACGGAGCCCAGCTCGACACCCTGAAGTCTGATCTGATGGAGAACTATCTCGACCGGACAGGAGATGCAGAAGGGGTCATAGAAAGCAACGGCCAATACGTCGCAAATTGCATGCTACCAGCCTTTTGGATTGCGCCTGCGTGCCGACAAAACTATACCCGATGCATCCCTCTCGTGCAGCTCGGGCCGGGAATGATGCAAGTGTACATGCAGTGGTCAGTGGCCTATGGCATTCCGGTGGCACTAACGCATGCTCGTGATTTCACCTCAATAATCCAGCTGGTCCGAAACATGAACGTGCTCTACAATTGGTGGGAACCAGACGAGACCTTAGTAGACCTGCATCATTCCAAGGTCCTTCTACCAGCGCACAGCCCAAAGGCATGGTCACAGGGAGATTTCAGAACGGCTTCCACTGATGTGTACGTTGCCAAACTTGGAAGTCAAAATCTACGCACCGCAGCGCCCAGAGTGAGGGCGTTCTTACAACAGATGTCACTTGAGGCAGCTGAGCTCTTGGAGTTGAAACAGAGCATCGGCTTTGAGAGCAATATGGATGACAGGTTTGCTTTTCTGCGTCGGGGAGCTTGTCAATGGATCCGGTCTCACAGTCACATTTGGGAGCAGTGGATTCCCGTTGCCACAGATTGTACTCCAGGATTTGGGTTGGTTGACGCTCATGGCTTGCCGGTGACATCGTTGGATGAAGCAGTCGAGTGCCAAGTCTGTCCTAGAGGACGATTCTCTGAGCCGTTTGCCCACGATTCTGGGCTAACCTTCCGTTGCCAGCTCTGTGACCCCGGCTATCGTCAAAGCCGCTTTGGACAGAGCACTTGTATTGCATGTGATCCTGGCACCTTTGCAGATGTGGCTGGGCAAGCAACTTGTTCCCCTTGTGCGCGAGGGAGGTATGTGAACTCCACTGGAGCGACGGCATGTTTGTCTTGTGGACCTGAGGAAGTTTTGGACGACGAGTAAGGCTGTAGAAGATGGTGGGCAGGAGAAATGGATTGAAGTAGAAGGATCAACATCCGCAAGCTTTTGTCATTGCGTCCAAGGACGGTATTCGTCGTCGATGGGCCAATGTGAAATTTGCGTTGAGGGCTCTTCGTGCCCAGGCTCCGGAGTGTTGACACTTTTGCCTGGCTTCTACTCTACTCAGGGTAGCCCTGGTGCGGTCATGCGTTGCTTCGGCAACACGCTCCGCTGCCCTGGTGGCTTTCCAGAAACATGCGCCAATGGCAGGGACCCGGCGAGTCCCACGTGCAGCTTATGCCTTCCCGGCTTGCATCCAGCTGCTGAGGAGTGTTTGCCTTGTACAGGAGACGATTTTTTTCGCGCTTTCTGCCCTGGCCGTGCTCATCATGCTGGGAACAGCGACTCTGCACATCATGCTGGTGGCAATGGACCGCACAGGTGCATCCCATCGTGGTGCGCTGCTGAGTGCTGCATTGTGTGTGAATCAATTGATCACATGTTCTCAAGTATTCGGTGTGATGGAGCAAATACAGGGCATAGTGTGGGGGATCACTTTCTGAGCTTCCTTCAGTTCTTCCGAGTTCTGTCGCTTGACGCACTACTTAGCTCGACGAAGACACTATCCTGCGTCACTCGCATCAGCCCAGAAATGGCATTTGCGGTTCGGACTTTGATCGTGCCCGCGCTCTTCATGGTTGGACCGCTGGTGGCACAGCTGGTCATGAAAACCATATGGCTCGCCGCACAGACCATCGACCTCGTCAAGTCTTTTGGCTTCCTCTTCTTGCTCTTCTTCATCTCTTTTTGCTCCTCATTTGTCGAGCCTTTCCGGTGCAATCTGCATCCGGACGGATCGCTGACGATGCAAACTGCCCATGAAGTTTTCTGTAATCTTACGGGCACTCACTTGACCCTGTGTTGGATGAGCGCGATTGTTTGCCTGCTTCCAATTGGCTTCCTGGCCACGTGCATATGGGTTTTGCTGGTGGTTCTCCCAAAACGCTTGAAGGCTGCAAATGCAACTTTTGTCCGGGCCTGCTCATTCCTGATCTTAAGGTTCAAGCCAGGATACGAGGTCTTCACATTGGCGTTTCTGCTGAGAAATGTGCTCTTGGTGCTGACGCCCATGATGCAGTCGGCAAGCAGTTTGTTTGTGATGGGAAACCTCTTGGCCTTGACCGCTACATCGGTTGCATACTTCAAGCCTTGGCGTTCAGACATTGCTACTCAGGTGGATGTATTTGTCAGCTCGATGTTGCTCAGTGTTCTACTTATGGGTGCGCTCACTGTGAATGATGCGGAGCACAAGGGCCTTATGATTTTGTGTACAGTGTGTGGATCCGTCATCGGTCTTACACTTATCACAGGAACATTGTGGTTGCTAGTTCAGCATATTGCTTCCAAGTTCCGCAAGAGGTATGCTTATTTTCTCTCTCATCACAGATCCGCTTCTGCTGCATTTGCACGGCTGCTCAGAATGGAGCTGAGAAAATGCGGGAAACAGTTCAATGCGTTTATTGATTCTGACAACCTTTCAGATCTCTCACGGCTTTTCTCCTATGTCGTCAGCGACACACAGACATTCGTCGTTTTGGCAACACCCGAAATTTTCAAGAGGAAATGGTGTATGGGAGAAGCTGTCGCGGCACATCTTGCGAAAGTCGACACGGTGTTGATAGCTTTCCCAGGCTTTGAACTGCCCGATGAGATCTTTATCAAAAACTATGCCAGAATCGTGCCTGACAATAATGAGCTTGCTGTATATAGTATTGGGCTCTCAGAAGTTCGAGATACCTTGCGCTGGCTATGTACAGTGAGAAGCTTTGGAGTAGCTTCTCCTTTCTCCGTGGAGAACCTGTCGGATGTCATTAGCAACCTTACTGGACTATCGGCGCCAGAGCATCAGCCAAATGTGACAGATTATGCGATCTTGGCAGATCCTGACAACATGGAAGCCATGGCCACTGCTGAAGTCCTGGGTCGATTCTTGATCGCCGTCATCCCGGAACGAGGTTTGTCACTGCATGTGCTTTCCGTTGAGGAGGATATTTCCAGGACAGATACCAAACTTGTTCTCTTGTGTACGACGAGGTGCTTCGAATCTCAGCACATGGCGCGGTGGCTGTTGCAAGCACGGGTGGTCCAAGCTTGTCAGGTTTTGCCAGTGGTCGCAGATGAGAGATTTCTGCTCCCAAGCGGGCACGGGGAAGGTATGACCATCAAGACCGGGATTGCAGATGGTGTCGATGAGACTGCATACCTGCAACTGATCAGGGCGGTCTTTGTGGAGGTGGCGCTCTCATTCATCCCATCGCAAAGCTCTGAAGCTGACTTGACCATTCGGAGCAGGCAGGTGGCAGCGCGACTTTTTGGAGATTTGACGCCGCTGTCCACAAAGCTACTCATGGTAGCAGATGTGGCCAGGGGGTGGTGCCCTCAAGTTTCAATCGACTCCAATGCTAGCCTTCACTTCTTGAATCGCAATTTGCAAGATGAAGTGATCGCAGAATCTGTGGACACTGACACTGTGACCACAGTCTTTTAATTGAACTATGTTCTCACAGTGTCTTTTTTTCTCGCAGTGTTCACGTTTCACTCTTTTTGGAATAGCTTGGGCGGCAAACTCATGCTCCATCAGGCTTTCGTCTTGTACAATCAATTTTCGAACTCCGTGTGCAAGCACCGACAGGCAAGAAACCAGAACTTCCGCGAGAAACCCTCGCCTGCTTGCGAGTGCTGAAAAAAAGCACCAACATTAGTTCCTTGATGTGCCGATGCCAAACTCTCATTCCCTTCGCTCCAGGAAAGCCATGCTAGCTGCTAGCCGCCCTTCGTGTCAAAGCTTTCAGCGGCACTCAAGTCTTGAGACTACCAAATCGAGGATGGATCCGCAGCAGCCTGGCGTCTTCACGTCGTTAGTGGTTGTTGGCCAGGCGGACAAAGCATGGTGCATGAGCATGCTCGCAGTTATATTTTATAGGCTCGAGCAAGCATCAACATGCCACGCAGAAGCAGCCAAACTGGATGCAGGTCTTTGACAAGCAGGCAGGCGCCTTCTGCTTTCATTTTCAGGCGCGGAAGCTGAACGAGATTTTTTCAGCTCCTTGACTCCTTGCGTGGCTGCTTCTTCTTGTTGTGTAGGTTGCAGTTGACGGTGACAGTCGCTGGGTGCAACTCCCAGTCAACCGGGCTGAGGTGATTCTGAGATGTGAGTAGCACGTCAAGTAATCTGGCTATACATGAGAAATTCCCGTCTGGTCACGCCGTTTACTGTTTTCTTAGTTCGACCGCTGTTTGGCTCCAGGTCTTTTTTCCAAAAGGTCCTGGTGGGTTGTCCGGCGAGGCCAGCTCACAATGCCCTTTGCGAGCCGTATTCAAAAGACATTAGTTGAGGTAATCGTTAACCCCCCACCTTGCCATGGAAACGGCGAGCGCCTCAAGATGCCCTTGTCGAGCTCACCAAGCGACACCTTGTGACAGCCTGCTCCTGAACTTTGCCTCATTGAGGCTCTGACGTTGCATTCACCATTTTTAGCCCGGCACCGAACAGGACTTTGCAGACACTTTCCCTAGTTAAGACTTGTCCCGGGCTCGCGCATCCTCCAGGGCTGAAGAGGTTCTGCCCGGAGTGTCAAGGTCGAAGAACCGAGGCCGTAAGCATTTGAGGCTGCGATATTTGTCTTGAGGTTGAAGCGTGCAGCCCCGTGTTCTCAGTGCGAGTTGGGCCGGCGCCGTGCTGCAAAAGCGATGACGATTTGCTGACAGGACTTTTGAAATCATTCTGGACCTCACGTCCAAGGCACGATTCTTGAATCAGACCGTCAAATTTGCTCTGCTACAACCTTCGAAACCGATGCCAAAGCACAGCCTGATGCAGCGTCTCGTGACAATGTCGCCCGTTTCGAAGTCGCCCGTTTCGAAGTCGAGCATGTCTGGGGGAATTGTCAAGTCCACCGCCTTGGTACGATTCCAGCTGGACAGAAGGTCTTTCTCCCAAAAGTCGGCGTTCCCACCGAGCATTCAACAAAAATGTGCTGGGAAACGCGGTGCCGCCGCATCGACAGATAGATCTCTTGGCAGCAAAGGCTGTTCAACAATTAGAGTTCAAGTTCGTGTGAGTAATGCATGGTGTCCATGACAGGTGAAATCTCCTGCGATTAGGGAATGAAGGTCGTACATCCCTGCACCATGACAGCTCCATGCCAGGATCGCAGACAGACTGTCACATGGAGAGCTGTGTGAGCCGGTTGCAGCCTCCAGCCCGTAGTATCCCATCTTCCCCCATGGCGCACTGCAGCTTCGATAGGTTGATTTGCCGACAGAAGCGGTGCCGCTTAGCAGAAAAGTGAACTGTGCATCAGCAAGCGCACAACATGCATATCGCAGATCGAAAATCGCAAAAGCTACGTGTCTTGAACATGTGCGGTCAGCCATACTAGGTAGTGCCGAATCGAGGACATGCCAAAGCACAGACACACACGTGCACACTAGCATGGCGTTGGCAATCTCAGGCTTCGTTCAAAGGTTTCGTAGCTTGCATGATTCAGACAAACTCGTAGCAGCATCACATTTTTGGCCAGAGTCTCTTCCAGTCTAAGCCAACTGCGATGGGCGCTGCCCGGGACTCGTACAAGAGGTTCTAGCAGCTGCGGCGGGTATCCTGAGCCATTTGAGAGGCTCAGGCGGTAGCTGAGACAAGAACTTCCCCGACAACGCAGGCTTGCCGAAGTGGTGTCAGATCTGCTTAAGATGCCAGGGCCGTCACGCCGCCGACCGTTCTTTCTAGCTAGAAATCTCTTGTCAATGAATCAAACGAAACTCAAAACCCGTCCAGGTACAGGCTTGATAATTTCAGTCATCTGCTCGTTTGGCACAGGTTGGAAGTCTGCTGGACGTCTGATCAATCGTAGAGCTGGCAGTGCTGGAGTCCAGCATGCTATGTCGATGGAGGTGCCGGTACCTCCTCGGCTTTGTCATCAACTATGCTGCGAGACTGCCGGTGAAGATGCAGAGCTCCAAGTTGAAGTGGAAGTTTAGGTAGTCTAGTCACTTGCGATCTGTGCATCACGACATGCAGATCATCGAACTGTTCGACACGACTGCGAAATCGACCATGGAGGAGCGCTGCTGATGATCCTAAGTCCTAAACTACTTGGTCCTAGCACTCGAATTCATGCTAGGACCCGTCGTCCAGCACCCTCATGCTGCAACCGTCCTATCAGAGGTGCGGGCTCTTCAAATCTAACTAGCTGCACCGCGGGTCCTGCACGCGCCGCTGCGGCCCGAGATCTGGGCAACGTGGACTCAAGGCTTTGGTCGCAGGATAGCGATGCGAGAGCGCTCCGGACCATGCGAAGATGTCAATGATGTGCACGGTCCAACACTTTCTGGGAAGTCCCGCAGTGGAACCGCCGACAAAAAACAAGGAGTTCCGAGGAAGTCTTCTACCGTCTTCTACTGTAATGTACCACCTTGTTCGGACAGCTGTGCAGAACGGGCTAGGGCCTCGGCTTTGCATCGGAGTGCGCCATGGTACATCTGGACAAAGTCCAAGTCAAAAGAAAGGGGTAGATCGGTTAGGCCAGTCTGTGAGCACTTGCCGCCGTCGCGAAGTTGGGCAGTTCAGCTGCGCACAGCTGTGCACCAATCAATGAACTGGTTGCCCCCATGACTTGGGGGGTGCCATGTAGCGGAAAGTTATGCATTTCTTGCGAGTGATCTTCGCAAGACCCCTGCAGGGCCGCGGGCTGGCCAGAGCACTTTGAGCGCGAGCACCGTGCTTAGATGTGGATGCCAAAAGTTAAAAGAAGAGGCCGAGAGGCTAGCGGACCTGCATCGGTAGCTGACAGATCTGAGAGTGCCTGACCGCCCGATTTCAAAGGTTGGACGAGCTTCGCATCCTCGGAGTCCTCGGCTTCGAGCTCCGAGGCGCCTCGCTACTTGAGTCTTTTGCGCATTTTGGCACTTGCCTTTCATTTGGCATCATGTCATGACATGGCCACACGCACTTTCGCTACGATGGCTCCCAGAGCTGCGCATGAAAATAGTTTCCAGGCAGCCAGGCTTCACCGAAAGACGGTGTCTTTATCAGTTTACAGTTTACCCAACTGGGCCCGGGCATCATGGAGCACATGTCCCGTGGCCATACCTAGCTGCCCCCCTCGCCATGTAAGCAATGGTCAAAAAGCAGAGAAAAGCGAAGCAGTGCCTTGGCACCTGGCACCTAACGGCACACTCGTGAAGTGTGGTTGGCCAGCTGGCATCCCAGGATTGTCCCGAAGAGCAAAGATGATAAGCCTGGTTCGCTGCCAGCCACCTTTGCATTCGAAGCTCCCACGCCAACGCTGCTCGGCTGCCGATGGTCACTGCGCAGATAGTTTGTGTTCAGATGGAGCATCGTGACTTCGAAAGTGCCGGAGCAGGCCGAACAAGCGCGGATCGAAGCGAAAAGGGAAGACTTCAAAACCACCTCAGGCCGGCCGGCATGCCCCTGTGTGCAGGGGTCTGCAGTTTTTTCGTGTGCCTATATGACCGAAAGGAAGCCACAAATGGCCGATCAGAGTCCATCGACGACATTTTCTCGAAGGCAAAGTCGAAGGCGGCTTCCGCCGCACAACCAGACGGAGGCAGCCACAATGAGAGGGGCTGACCGTCAATGGTTCCAACTTGCTGCAAGCCCAGCGCAGCCCGTGATGCAGGCAGCAAGAGGCGGACCCAAACGGGCGATGGGAAAAAAAAGAAAGAAGTCAAGAAGCCCAAGCGCGGTTCTCTCGAAGATCCCTTTGGACGGCAGGGTGCTCAAACCACGGTTGATATGAAACTACTGGTAGGCCGGCCTTGTCTCGCATTGGCTGCTGTGAGGTAGGACAGGTAGGACTTGCAGCATCACACCCTTACTGCGTTCGCAAAACACAGTAACATGAACTTTTCTTGGAGTTTACTTGCATTCTCAGGTCTGGCGACTGGACAGATGACGGTCTCGGTGGCATCTACAACCAAGAAGGGTGGACTGGGAGGCGAACCAAGGATGAGTTGCGCATATTCAAGGCGCATCTGATCAAGGTGGGAGAAGGCGGTGGCACGCCTCTGTGTCCATTCGACGCTCAGAAGCAAGATTTTTCTAGCTACTAGCCAAGCTCTGAATCGAGCTGAGGTCTACCAGATCTACAAGTAGTAGCTGAGTCTAGCCTGTTCACATGTGGTGCCGGTCTTGGAATATCTGAGGACTGCTCTTGCTGCTACTAACCCCTGGCAGCCCTGGTTGTCCCCGTGTGGCATGCAGTCAAAAAACTTGTTGCGCGCGTGCCATGCTGTGAGGCTGCTTTCTACAGTTAGATTAGAACATGCAGTCAGGTTTTGGCCCACGGTGTGCCTCTCAGACTGCCAGAGCTCTTTGCAGATGGCAACTAATGCGGCACGGAAGGACAGAAAAGGGTTGCCGTGACCCTCCCAAACTCATATCAAAGTCCTGCAAAATTAACCCTTTGGCGCTGTGTTGGGCAGTCGGCTTTTCTGGTGAACGTTGTGGCTTTCACGTCACAGCCGGAAAGCCACGGGAAGCTCGTAGTCATAGCCGCTGTGCGCCGCAGCCGTGTGCGAGGTGCTTGAAATCTCAGACATTCATGGAGTTCTTCCAAGCGCCATTTCGTGAAGTTCTTTCAAGTGTCGAGCTGTCACCATTGCAACATCAAGCAGAGGTAGTACATCTAAATCCCAAGTTTCCCCGTACCTTCACCTTGACGAAGCACCCTGCCGTAACCCAAAACAAGGAGATGGTTGGCAAACGACAGGTTTGTCGCGGAATAGACGGCTGTGGCTACCCGATTGGGGACGCAACGTGCCCGCTCAGGCCTCCTCATCAGTTCCGGTCTGGAGCTATCTACACGGGTCCGTGTCTTAAGAGCCATAAATGTGCCCTGCCCGGTTGGAGCTTGCGTTTTTTTTGGACCTGCCAAGGCCAGTGGTGTGGCAATCAGCGCCACGGCTTCGGACGGCAAGTGTGGCCAGATGCCTACCGAATCCAGTCAGAAACCAGTGCGCACTCCTTGATGTTTAAGTAGTCAGGCCAGATGGGGCGCAGTATGAGGGCTGCTGGCCGGATCGATGGCACACCCACTTCAGAATGTCGCTCGAAGGAGAGCCTGCCAGGTCCAACAGCAGTGCCTCCGGGTGCGTAGCTTGGTGTGGCTCATGTGAACCGGCAAGATTCGGCACCTTTTAAATTAAATTGGACACGAACGAGGCTTGGTCGATTCAAGTTTCCCGACGGTTCGGCTGGACTCTTAATCTGTGCCGTGACAGGTGCCGACAGGCCCCCGGTCTGTGAAAAGCTCAGGTGTACCTGGGACACTGGCGCGGAAATCGCTTCCACGGCCTGCAGCCATCAACAGCTTCCTCGAATTCCCAGTCAACTCCTGCAAAAGGCTACAAGCATTTTTCTGCAGAGGCTTGGGGGCACACTACCTGGCCGATGGCTCCTCGTACCATGGTCAGTGGGCGCGGGCCTAGGGCCTATGGAGTCGAAGCGAAGAAGCGAAGGAAATCACCGGAAATCCAAAAAAAGCTGGTAGCAACACTAGTGGCACGAGCAGATAATACGGGGTCAGCGGATATGCATGCGGATGCAGCCCGTGAAGAAGCCCACCGGACTCGGTGCAGCCAGATCAACTTATGTATACGTGTTGCGAGACGTTGCTGCTAGCAGCTAACAGGCCGCCTGTGGAGAGGTGTCAGGGTCTTTCAAGCGACGACGGCGGTCAGGAACCAAAAAATCACTGCAAATTCCTACTTTGTAGGTTATGTTTATCGCCTGGTTGTAGCCCTGGCCATCAAGAGCAAGTGTGTCCAAGACACCCATTTTCGTGGCTACATTGCGGTCTTCCAGAGGTGCTGAATCACAGAGCATCTCATCTCAGGGTTCCAATCGCTGATGAGCAAGTTATTGCGGGAAAGATAGACAGATCTCCGACAAAGGCTTCGGTTTGGTTCCACGGGTGGTGTTTCAGGGTAGCAGTAGCACAGAGGAGGGGAGTGGACATTCGATGTACAATCGCCGGGATCTTGCGTTCTCCGACGTCAGGTACGGCATGTACCAGCAAGATGTGACATGAGGAAGAACTGCTCGGCTCCAGATCGGACACACTGGTTTGAAGTCCTGTTCGGCGCGCAGATTGAACGTTGGAGGGATCTGGGTTGTAAGGTTGTTAATTCACTGGAAATCATGGCAGACCGTCCAAGCCTGAAATGCATTGCCTGCATGAGAGCGTGTCATATGCAGGCATGCAACTTTTCCAGGCAGCTTCCAGATAGCTCGAATCGCGAAACGCCCCGAAAGACCCCCCGCAAGCACTCAAAAGACAGTCGGGGACTTGCCTTGTCGTCCCCTTATAGGTACCCTTACAGGATCCCGTAACTTAGCCAGATGTTTCACGCCAAGGGTAGGCACGATGGGACGCACAGACCAGGGCGGCGGGAGACCACTACCCGTAAGAAGAAGATCCCGAACAGTTTGCACACGCAGAGGAGACAGCAGGTTCTCCGTGCTTAACAGACATTGCTTGTCCCAGCGGTTTGTGTAATGGTTGTGTAGTTGCCGGTGCGATGTTCGTGCGGTCATTGCTGTTTCTACTGCCCTTGCTGTGCCTGTTGCTGTTTCTTGTTCTCGTCGTCGTGTTGCTCGACATGGCCCAGTGCCACATTCGTCCAGTAAGCGGTGGGCAGGAATTAGCCAGGAAGAGGTTTTGCAGCTGGCTTGAAATAGGCTCGTGCATGTGGCACTCTGCACCTGCTATCACACATCTGGCCGTGTCCTAGGTCCATGGGTCTCGAGATGGCGTTGGCGTGGAGACGTGCCTCCGACTCAGAAAGTTTGGCCCAGGCAGTTTGCCATGATGTCTCTCGCGGTTCACAGTTCTGTCATAGCGATTCGTTCTTTCGAGTCGTGCTGCTTGCGATATCAGATTCTTGGAATCTTGGATCAGGAGGGAATCACGAAAGCAGACGCAATTGAATGAACATGAATGAACCTCATTCCGTGCCAAGACGCCTCATTCTGTTCCAAGACATACCTTGTTGGACTCAGTTGACGATTGATCCTGTCGAGGCACGTGTGGTAAAGAGAGTTGTGGCTTACATCTCATAGTAAGTGGCAGTGGAACATAAGGTTTTGATCGCTGGTGTAGCTGGTACGCGGACGTTCTCAGCTTGGCATGGGTGTTTGTACGGAGGACATAGCAGTTTGCGAACAAGTCCTCAAAGCTGCGCTGGCAGATGAGGCTTTGTTCATGAATGATGGCTTTCGAGCGACGCGGGTACTCATGTCACAGCTCGTTGATAAGCTAAGACAGGGCGGGAAGCCTGAGAGGAAGCCGAAATCAGGAAGGACGTCCTTGCCCAGCGGCATCTCGGAGGATGACAAGGAACGAAAATCTTACAGCGTGTGCGAGGTCAAGCCCGCACAGTTCAGCCGCCTGGTCTACACCAACCCGGTATGCCTACTGAGCTCCTGCCAAGGCAGCGAACGAAACCTCATGACAGTTAGCTGGCTCACAGCCGTGGACAACAACGGTCATTTGGTTCTTTCCCTAAACAAGCGCCGCCACTCTGCTGGCAGCATTATGTCCTCTCGTGCTTTCGTGTTGAACGTGCCTACTGCCCAACTTGCTCAGACAGTGCTGGAAATTGGTGGCTGCAGTGGGGGAACTACCGACAAGATCGAACGCTTCAGCGCGCCTCTGGGTGGCTTTTGCTTACCGGGGTGGAAACCACTGGGAGCCTGGCCTCCATCTGATGAAGATTCGGAGGCTGGGAAGCTGGTGTTTGCCATTAGTGGATGCGTAGCGCACTTGGTCGTCCATGTCCTCGTGGATCTTGATGAGATAAGTTCCCATCACCTACTGGTTTGCAAGGTGGTCCGGGCTTTTGTTCGCAGTACATACTGGGATGGCAAGATATTTTCCCCACGGTTGGATATTGACACGCTGACGCCACCTTACATGTCCTTCTTCGGAAGCCAGACTTTGGGATATGTGGTTCCAGGCTGTTGTGGACAAGGCGGCGAGTAGCATGCGTTGTTGGGCAGGAGCAGATTCAGCTGAAGGATCTGCGGACAAGTTTCTGCTTTCCCAGAACGAACCGCATGTGCAGCGCGAGAGACGGCGGCCAAGGATTGGTAAGTGTTCGGAGCTTCGCTAATAAATGCGAGAGTGCATCCCCACTCCCAACCTCTTGCTTCTTTCTGGGGGTTTAAGCGAAGACCTGGCACGTTTGAGCACTGTGTACCGTTCTATATTCCAACTCGTCATAGGTCAAGAGTCGAGAGTATGCATTTGTTGGAAACAACGGTTGAAGCTGAAAGCCAATCATGTTCCTGGCAGTGAATGTATCGCAAGCTGACACAAGGAGAGCAAATTCAAGCACCCAGTATCTTTCGCCCCGAGCTTGCCTCACCGGGCCAGACATTCCGAACAGCACAGTCTATCATGTGGAGTCAACGAGATCCACAGCATGCAATAGCAATGCCGAACCTTCATCTCAACGGACGGCCTCGAGCCAAAGAGTGTAAGATTGGCGTGTGGCACATGACCTCTGTTTTTTCCAGCGCTGGTGGCAAGAAGCGGCGTGCGCTGATGGCTGCGCGATCTCTTGTTTTGCTACTGTTTTTTAATTGCACATGATCTGCATGCAGGGAATGTATGGGTCTTCCCCGAATTTCTCCAACAGAGCGGCAAGGCGATTTAATGAGAGTGTGCGATTCGATAAAGAGAAAGAGTGGAATGACAAGAAGAAAGGAGAGCTGCTTGAAGATGACAGCTTCTTTCGAAGAGCATTCGGGCATGACATGGAGAAAGGGGACTGAAGAGGGATGGTGCAGCGACTGCCTTATTAAAGCAACTGAAAGCACCGCTAAAGTAGTTCCTTGTCATTTGTTCCCCGCTGCTGCTTGAATTTGTGCTCCAGGGGTCTCAGAGTAGCGCTTCCGCACGTTGCATCGCTGTAGCGACATGGGGCGAACGCAAGCCCCGCTTCGCACAGTGGCACTGCTATGCATGTGTCTCGCTGGCATCTGGAGCCTGGGAGTGCCGGCCATGGCCTCAGGAAAGTCTGGGAGACTACCGTGCGTTCAACACCATGCAACCAACTTACTGTCCCAATGTTCTAGATGCTGTGAGCGATGTTACGAGCGCCCCATCACGCTATTTGTCAGCAATGCGCCCCTGAGTGAGCCTCATGACAGCTGCGTGGTTTCAGGTTTCATTTCTATGCACAACTAGCCTCTCAGCAGCAATGCCTGTGGCTACAGCGGCAGAGTAGGCACTGCAGCCTGCAGAGCTCCAATATCTCCGGGTGGTTGTCACCGAGGCAGGCGAAGAGCCATGCCGACTGCTTTTCCAACATGCAGGATTCCATTGCCTGGTCGGAGACCCCATGTTTGTCTCCATGCCGGTGTCCCTGATGACCTAGCAGGCGTCACTTGGCTCTACTCTGCAACGATTGATGTCGTAGCCGTCAAGGCGGGACAGCTTCGGCAACCATCATTTTACTTGCTCTCACGAGGTCAGGCTCCCGAAATACGTGGAGATCTCACAAGAAGCACTCCTGGCAGCAGCGGTTGTGCAGAACAAGTGCTTCTCCGGCACATAGAGAACGAACTGTACTTCCAGAAGGCAGCGGTTTGGATGGTTTGGCCGCTGAGGAAGGATGACTTGCGGAAGTTGCTGGATGCAGGCATGGTGTGTGCTGTTCATGGGCTCGTCACATGTCAAACCGACTCGTGCAGGGGCCCCGTTGGAAGCCATTTCTGGCAAGGGCCGAACCGCGCTGGCGTGTGCAGCAGCCGCATGGCTTCAGTTTGCAACTGCACCTGGCCAGTTGTCTAGAGCCGCTGTCACCTTTCCATGCGGAATCGCCCGACGAGATTCCGAGCTGGGTTCAAAGATTAGAGGGTGGCAGAAGCCGCTTGATGAGCCATTACAATCACATGACATTTCATGTCATGAAAATTTCTATGATTCGCCAAACCTGGCTGACATAGCCTTGGCGGAACGACAAGGAGTAACCATTTCGCTCACTTTGCTGCATTGGGAAACTGTTTCGACCAATGCCGAGTGGTGGAAACCCTCAGCAGACCGTCAATTCCTGAAGACATCTTTGGGACATCAGGACAACAAGAAACAGAAAGCGTAGAGGCACGTGGCTTACTTGCACGCTTTGTGGGACCCGCGTGTAGAGGCTTATAAGGGTTGAGTGGCAGGTCGCAGTAAGGCGGGAAGGTCAGATACAAGGCACTAGTCACTAGGAGCACAGGGGTCGGCGACCCAAGTTGTGATGCATGTAGGCTGTTTGGACTCAAAATTGGGACACCGACTCAAAGTGTCAATTAAGCACCCAGAGTGGGAGGCACGCAGTCTGTTCGTGCAGCCTTGCCCGTCCCTCAAAATGGTGGACGGGGCTGTGCGAAAGCGCGGACGAGGGGAACTTCCCGTTCCTTAACCCCTAGCAAAGCAATGCACAGACTCAACAACCCAGTGCGCGTCCGCGTGCGGAAGTGCTGTGCCCGTCGGGGCCGTGCGTTCAGACACTTGGGCCTGGGTGGGGGAGGGTGGGGGGGCTTAAGGACATCCGGTTTGCTCAGATATTAAGATGACGATTATGGTGTCACTTGCGGCAAGGATGTCTGCAGATTCTGCTGCATACCGATGATGATGCTGATGCTGACAAAGGTGAAGTGGCTTCCGATTTGGGGTTGCAATTCGCACATGCTGGAAGCTTCTTGCTAGCCCAAGCATACATTGCAGGGACATCCGGCTGGCTAGCGATGATTTTAGAGGCGCTGTTGTTCCTGCGGCAGACAAGTGGGCTCCTGCGACTACAGCTTTTCATGAGCTGCAAAGGTTCGTGCAGGTGCCTTCGCAGGATCTGGAGGCCGCAAGCACTCTCTGCAAACAAAGGCTTCCGAAACAAACACACACACACACACACAATGCTTACAGTGTAAAACACGCCCGTGCTGTGACGAGAGCACGATTCGACGATGTTAAAACAAAATGATGTTGAAACCTTGAATTTTCAAGACCCACCGAACAAACAAACATTTACAACATCGAACAGGCGCCGAGCGAAAATGCATTGTCGCGAAAAGTTTGCATGAGGTCCTGGAGCAATCGGCCTGAGAAAGCTCCTCGCCCAAGCATAACTCGCTTTTGGCTCGAGTTTTGGCCACGCCGCCGTGTTGCACTGACCAAGCGCACGGTCCCACACGGGCACCGTCACCTTGTTTTACTTGGTGACCGGTTTCCGCGATTGCAGCAACCTCAGCAAGCAAAACTTGATCCTGAGCACGAAGATAACGCCAGCAACGCAAGCAAGTCCATCGCCTGTGTCAAAGGCCACAGCCCTAAGTTTGGCATCGGGGATCATCCGAAGTCATTTTCATCCGGGCTACGAGAAGAGTGGCACTTCCCGGCTTCTTGTTCATGCCCAAGTCCACTGCCACGCATGCACTACACGAGTCATCAAGGCGAGAAAGATGTTTCACAGTTGTACCGACATGTCTGTTCCTGCTCACACTGGAGTCCAGACCTGGACTTGCAGCCAGCTGCAAGGGCAGCTGGGTCAGAGCATGGAGGAAACCCTGTTATTGTGACAAGCCAAGTTTCAAGGTGGCGGATGATGAAGAGAGCGCTCGACTACTGCTGGATAAAGGTGCTCAACTGGAGGACGGCTGGATGATGCTGTGTGAAGGTCTTCAGGTTCGGTTCGTCTTGTCCAATGACTCAATCATGTTCTGGGATGTAGTTGACGGATGAAGTCAAAATCGAACATGCGCGTGGTTTGAGACTGTGAACCCATCTGAACCCGTCTCTTTGTTTGCTGGCACGACTGCGGTGATTTGAAGGCATTGGACGATTCTGGGCGGACGCCTTTGGCTTTGGCTGCTGCCTACGGGAATTTCGCAGCTGGGCAGTGAGTGAGCAGCCTTTTCGGAGCAGCATCGCATTCCTTTTCGATTTTGTCCGGCATGAAGTTCTTTCCCAGTCCCAAGAGGCCCTCGTTCGCTTCTTCGTGGAAGCCGGGGCAAACATAGAGGCGAGAGACAACGGAAAGATGACAGCGCTCCATTGGGCTTCCGTGAACGGCAACGAAGGCCTGCGGCCACAGCCCCAAACAACTGTTAGTGAGATATTGAGGGTTTTTGAACCGCTTTGTCGGCATGGGACCAGACATTGCCTCTATGCCTGTCAGATGTTGTTCGGTTCCTTCTGGATAACGGCGCGGACATCCACGCTGAGGATGAAGATGGCATGAGCTTCGGATACGTAAGCATCTGCAAAGCCACAGGACAACGAGTATGCCAGGCCAAATGAAGGTCGACAATTTACAACCTAAGTCCCTTGTGGCCAAGCCAAGGACAGCACTGAAACTGGCAACTTTGGGTAAACGCGACGATGTCATGAAGCTGCTACTCTTGGTCGAGGCTTGTGCCTCAGGTCTAGTCTGCGGTGAGGCATGCTTGTGTAAGCGCCGGCACATTGCAGGCATGATCGGTAGAGTTGCCGTCGGCGGGCTCTGCAATCCTGAGTCCTGAGGTTGATTTCCCACAGGAGACGCTGATGTGAGCGTGGCACGGATAAGCCCGGTGCCATGCCTCACAAAGCAAACATGGGAATGGACGAGTGAGGGCTGCCTTTGCTGTTTCCTCCCATTGGCACAGTCACGACGAGAAGCGCCACAGCATGCAGCAACTGCTACTGTAGCAGCCCTTGATCCGCACTTGCCTATGTCGTGACTCGTGCTTGGAGTTGCCCCGCCTAGGGAGGTCAATGTGCCAGGTGATCACTCTCCATGTGTACATATTCGCCTCTTCCAAGGTGTGTTCCAGATACACACACTAATTTCAGGCATGCACAGGCACCAGAGCTTTGAGCGGTTGTGTTGCACATGCCGATTTCCATTCGACCACGCGCCCATGTGTTCTCGATTGGTGCCAACCCTGAACTACCATATATTGTGCCGGTATATCCAGCGCAGAGCTGTCAGCATGAGACAGCTGGTTCCTGTCAACGCTGGCAAAGGCCTTCGAGGGAAAACGAGAATTTCGCAGAGTGGGTTGCTGTTTGCGGCACAGGAGCGGCCTGAGGATCCGGGAGGTCTCAGGAGAAATGAACTAGTCGAAGATACCAGGTACAGGGCAGATAAGTTAGTGAGCTCATGCGTCGATCCAACCGTGGTGTTGTTTCATGCAGCATCTAGAGCTGGAGTATGCTTCAGTGAGAGCTGGGACAGGGATTGGTGATGAGTGGTAAATACAAGAAGGTTTCCGGCTACGCATGGCTTGAAATTACATTGGCATGCAAGCGACACGGTGCACAGATTTGGGCCTCACGTGGCACCTTGAGGCTCCTCCAGCGCAGACTGCGCTCAGGCCTGAAAGGGTTTGCAGCCCGTGTTTCTGCCCACTCCTCCTTCAGAGGCTTCAGTGTACTGGGGCGACTTCTGTCGAGGTCAGAAGGCACGGTTTGCTTTCCTCGAATTGCATCGTGGCACACAATTTTTCCCCACTGCGTGTTCGTGCGCGGGTCTCGTGTCTTCGATGGGCCCACTTGCGAAACTGTTGCTGTACGCCTCGAAAGTAGCTAGCGCCATAAAGGATATCGGGCATCAAACGGACCACTGGTGCAGTCGAAAGTTCGGGTACTGGCAAGTAACTCGTGCCACAGTCCAGGGCGTGCTTGTTGAGTACTAGGACTGCGCATTGCCATTGGCTGTGGAGCTAGGTGAAAAACTTGTCTCGAGCCGCACATCCAGTCAGGCTCAGGCAGCAGTTGGGATGCAGGGGACCATGATGTGGCTGGAAGGCCAATTATGAAACCAGGTGCAGTGATGTCAACAACAACAGCTCGGGTTCGGCACTCCATGAGAAACAGCAGTTTAATAGCAGCCAGTACCCCAACAGCAGACACATAAAATGCCTGCGGCTGGTCGCACCCATCTTGTGTTTGATTCGATCTGCGATAGCTACCCCACGATGCAATAACACAGCTACAAGTTAGTCGTAAATTTGTTCCAACACCGTCGGAAGACTGACTCAATATGGAAATCTTGCGATGTGTGAGTTTTCGTTTTTTGTTACGCAATCGGCGTTTTCTTTGAATTATCTCCATGTCCATGTTCGAGCATGGGTAAACGAGACATTTTTTTGTGCAGCAGATACTACAAACGTGCTGAACGCACGAGGCACCGGCAAGCGACACTAGGCACTGCAGAAAGGCCAAAACCCTTGCGCATTTAAGCCTTCCGTACAACGGTCCTTGGTTCGTAGGCACGTGGTCCCGTGCAAACTGTCACTAACCCTCGATCACGCGTTGGATGTCTCGCAAACTGTGCACATTGCAGCAGCGAGTCTGTCAACTGCTACGAGTCGGCCTTTGCTTACTGCTGCCAGAGCGTTCAATTGTTGAAGTTCCCGTTCACCCACCGCCGGAGGAAGTGGACTGCTCTCCCCCTCCACGTGGTGTCGGTGGTGTATTTCTGCAGTAGAGAAGTAGAGACCCAGAGAACATGATCTGATCCGAAGCGCATGGGTTGCAAACATGTGCTGCCGGGGTTTGAGTAGGTGCAAAGGGAGCTATTTTCTGGGCACAAAATACAGCATGCAATGAGTTGAAGTGCCGGCCGTGATTTCCCCGGTCAGTTTGCCGTTGCACAGCTCCGTGGACTGCCTTTCGGACGCAGGATGGATCAGGCATTTGCGAGTGGGAAGAGGGAAGCCGATATGCTGGGCAGCAGAGCTCTCAGAATCTGCTACAGGGACTTGGAGGGCGCCTGGCCGGATGGAGTGTTCTGACATAAGCGAGTCATGCAGGTGGCGAGCGGGATTGATCTCCGGCCATGGAGCTCTGACATCTGAGAGTGGAAGTCGCAAGTACAGGCGCCACGCATCGCCAAGCAAGGTTCTTCCTGGCCACTCAAAAAGAACTCGGCTGTACTGTTTGGCATTTCAACCCCTGCGCTCGCATGCATCGTTTCCGCAGGGGTCAGTGGGTCCATTCAAAGAAGCATGGTGCCAGGCCCAGGATTGCAGACATGACAAGCGCAGCCCCTGCTGCATGAATACCCTACGGCCAAGGTCGAGGTGTTTACACTTGGCCAGATGGTCGCGGCGTCCCAAGCAAGTCTCGTTCTGGGACACTCTCAGTCCATGAAACATCCTACATAACGATCCTAACATTCTCAGCGTCAGGTGAACACCGGGGCCAATACCAGCTGGACACTGCTTCTGGATTCGGTACATTCTCCTGGCCGTGCCGGCTTGCTTTCGAACGCTGAACTGGGACAGCAATCAGCTATTGGTTGCACGTGCACAGGCCGGATGGCAAACAGTATCACGGCTTTTGGCACAATGCCCACATTATCGGTGGTCGCCTCTCGAGCGCCAGTACATGCGGAGCGAGACCGGCACATGCGTGATTTCTTCCGGAGGTCCTGGAGTTCTCAGCGCTCCCGGACATTCCGACAGGCCCGGCCCGTCACTGCCGTTGCCGGCGCGATGCTTTGAGTCATGAGTTTCAGGCCGCTGGAAATTGATGTCAATCTGTTTCCAGCCGAGTTGAAGGCCTGCATGTGCAGCAGAAGTTGGAGACCCCCGCGAGCAAAAGAGCCCTGGAATTAACGGATCTCTTGTATTGCGTTGCGACCGCGTTTGCTCAGTTAGCTTAGCGGCTTAACCCCGATGTAAGACAAATCGGGGAGCTCCTGCCATGGCATGTGCTGAGCCGCTCGTAGTGCAGCAGTTTTCCTTTTCGTGCGAGAGGACTATGACACTTTTGCTAGCAGGCAAGGCGCAGTCAGAACTCACGGTTTTCGCCTGAGGTTCTCGCTCGAAAACCTCAGCAGGGTATTGCAAACGCCGCTTGGACTTCCCAATGCAAAAACTGACTGGCTCTGCTGCTTTGTGGACACATGGACACAAGCCATCCCGAGGTACGAGGGGCGTGACAAGACAGCCAGGCTAGTACAATTTGCCAGCAGATTTGTGGTCGGACTGACTGCGCAAGCTGCTTGACAAGAACGCTTCAGAGATTCAGAGATTCAGAGAGAGCGAGAGAGCCAACGCTGGACGGATGGGCCCCTTTCCGAGGGATGGTAAGACCATGTCCTTATGCCTGGAGCAAGCAAGAGAGAGACCGGGACCGCCGGTCGCTCTTGCACCTAGCGAAGCAAAGAGACAGAGCGAGAATGGTGAACATAGGGAGGGGGGGGCCTACCCGAACCCGTCGGAAGGAAGGAAGGAAGGAAAGGGGCAGAAAGAAACCACGCGGAGTGTCGCCTCCTTCTCGTTGCCTGGGAGGGAGAGGGAGAGAGAGCTAGAGGGCTAAGTATGTCGTCGTGTGCATTACCCTGCCTGTTGATTCAATGTCCGGATCCGGAGCGAGTTGTCATGTTGCAACACGCAGCGAGTATGGACGACAGAGCTGGCTAGCGCCTTGGGTTGAGATGAGGCCGGGGTGAATATAATGTTCTTTCAGGGGCTAGGAAGGGGGTGCAACAGTTGCAAACCGGCCCACCTCATCCCGTGGTTTTTCACACCGACAGACCGTGGAAACCAGGGCACTCGTGCGCGGAGGGGGGTCATGCTCCCGTCGTGGCTGTGTGGAAGAAGAGAGCAAAGCAAACAGAGCCGAAAAGGCTTAGCGACCACCGTACTTCGGCATACAAGCCGACCGTAGGCGAAGCCGTTCTCGCTCATGACCCCAATGCCTATTTCCCTCTGAATCCAGATGGGAAAGTGGAACGAAGAAGGTGGCTGTTGTTCGGGAGAGCCACTGCGAGCCAGGAAAACGATGCAACCCCAGCAGCATTTAGAACAAAGGCGAAGACAACTCTCTGAGGATCATATCTTCCAGCCCATAAAACTCCATGAATTTACAGCTGCGGCAGAGGGACTCCTTCAACGTGCGGAGAGTCAAAGATGCGATGGTGAACCCGGGAGGTTCCAGTCCTTGCCATGCTGAGACCCCCCGGGCCTGCTGCGAGAGCTTCAAGCCTGCGAAGGATTCGCATAGGAGAGGCTTCGGTGTTTGCCCAACCTTTCAGCCCTGCGAAAGACCGGCACTAAGGGCACTAACAAAGACGCTCATCAGATGGCTGTGAAGCAGTGGGGGATGCCCCACTGTGGACCTGCAGCCTGTGACATCACCAACTCAGAGGTTAGAGGTGCCTTGTGGTATCGTTTGGTTATGTATGGGAACCAAGCCTATTGAAGACCTCCCAACGCTTTCTTGTTGAGTCTCAGAGTGAGTTTGAGCGAATATCATACATCGATTGAATACCAAGACCTCGGATTCCGAGTTTCGTGTGTGTGTGTGTGGCTGTCAGTTGATTTTGAAATTTGCCACAGGGGCAACTGAGCAACCCACTCAAATGTTCACGCCATCAGCCTGCCTAAGAGGGGTTCTTAGCAGGCCGACTAGAGTAGTCGAGTATGGGGCCCTATGGGGCCCTCCGACCCCGTTAGACGAGTCCAGAGTCTAATTGCCCGCCGATTCGACCTAGCTGGCTTATATAGCTTTGCCAACGTCTCACAGCGGAAGATGAAGGAACGTGTTGTTTTCTTTCTTGGCTCAGCTCCGCACTGCAGTTGTCCTGAAATGTCGGATGAGATCTGGACGTGAACGCCTGCTAGGTGCAGGAAGACGCTAATTAACCAGTCGAGTTGTGCCTTGGAAGCGGAACCTGTGGGATCTGCCTGCGTCACACTGAGGCGAGCAGCAGGACTTTTCTCCGTGCCGTGCATGGAGATGCTCGAAAGTTGCTAGCAGCGGTGACGTCAGCAAGGCGAACGTATCGAATTGGCAGAAGCCCGGCCAAAGTTCAACGCTGTGTCCCCGCTTAACATCCATTGGCAGGGAAGGCGCCTTGAACAGAAGGCGTTTCGCAGCATGATTGTCTGTCTTTTCCAGGCAAGGGGCTCCAAGTTTGGATGATGTTTCCTTTAGTAGCTTTGGTACCTCTCCCGCCTGCTCTGCCTATTTCTCCCCTGCCTCTATGGTTTTTGTTCGTTGGGAGCTTTGCGGGCGTGTCCGGCAATCCTCTGCGCTTTCCACGTGGCGGTGGAATTGGAAAGGCCATGTCTTTGGTCTTGGTTATGCATCGTGTTGACCACTCCAAGGAGAGTTGCCCATCCTCCTGTCGTTCTCAAGTGCCATGGCCCAGCCAAAGCTGATGGACATTGCCTTGGATCTCTCAAAAAAGGCGAGCTCGCACTTGCCGACGCTTTGGGTGCCGACATGCTAGCGCAGATGCTGCAAGGCCACGCTCGTCATGTATTTCCTGACGGACCACCTGGGGTGGCTGAAGCAGGCTGGAAGATAAGGACATGATGTCTCTGGTTGCTGCCATGTCGGACCCCGATGAAAAAGATATGAGAAGCTTTGATGCCCTTCGTGGCCCGCGCTGGCCTGATAGGCTTTTTCTTTCGGGATCGCCGCTGTGAAGTCTGATTTGTGAAGATCCGGGCTTGACTTGTCGCTATTGAAACAACATTTCGAGTAGTAAAGGCGAGAAGGTACACAATTCCTCACGTTTAAAGGAACGGCCCAGAATACCGTCGTCGGTGACGATAAAGTGCAAGGCAAGGATGTGCCAGAGCTGGTTGCAATTGCTCGTCATACTGATCGATGGATGCCACATTGGCGTATCGCATGAGACGCCTTCCAAGGGAGTTGCTGTGCAGGAGCATAGAGAAACCATTGTGTGTGTGCGCGCGTGTACACGTGAAAACTGCCTCGCATCGTGCTTTGTGGAAGGTGCTCCGCGATGCTAAGAGTGCAGCCAGCACAATTCAGCGGGGATTGGCATGGCTAGCAATTTCGAGCTTCGTTTCGGCGACACTCTGCTTGAAACGGTTGCACGCAGTACAACACAGTAATTCGGCACGTCTGTACTCAGGATCTCTGGAGTACGACACCTCTGTGCAGCTCCAGATGTTCCAAGCCAGGCGGGTTTGAATGAAATTGAATGAATTTTTCAAGTCACCACGTCACCTCATGCCTGTTGTAGAGCCGCTAGGATCGCCAGGCACGTACTGATGGCAGATCCGACCTGCAACCACAGAAGCGCAGAGAGGTGCCGCGTTCGGGCTTGTTGGTTGTCGACGTGTGGGTCAGTTCGCTGTGAGCCGGTGCTCAGGCATTTGTTCTCATCTTCCGAGACTGTTTGCTAGCATTCCAAGCCCTCCACTTAGCACGAATCCTCGAGGGTGGCGACCTGGATGCATCCAGCATGCTGCACCAGACCCTCTAGTAGTCCTTCTGGAGCTCACCGTGACAGTGCTTTATTCTTTGATTATTCTGCCGGTGGGACTCGGATCTTCTTTGTATCACTGTTGTCTAGTTTTACACCTGTGTCTGACATCTGTGCGTGTTTTATGCGTGGGATTCGAGGTGACAGCTTGGTTGGTATCCTGGGATGCCTGGCTCGAGTACGACATGAGAGGTTGTTTCCTTGCATTCTTTATCTGTGCGCCCTGCTCGTCATGAGTCATAGAGCTGAAAACTGCAGGAATGGTGACAAGCATTATCGACATCGCGAGGGTGTGGCCTGTCCAGCGATGTCCAAAGCAGGAGGAGACTGCCACAGCAGTCATGCAAGACGAGCGACATGTTCGCAGTTAGTCCCCAGTGCAAGCTGATAGTCTCCCCGAGCGGTAAGCTGCTACAAATTTCGCTGAAACAAACGCCGGAGCAAGTTGGGACACGAATGGGAGGCAGGTGCTTTTTCGCGTCACTGCCAGATTGCTTTGCATCGCAATCAGCATTTCCAAGGTCGCAGCAATGCGCGGAAAGTGAATTTGGAGAAGCTGGCTCGACATTTTCGGGGCAAACGAGCACAACCCGAGAGTCGTTTGAAAGCGAAGTCAGCGAGTCCACAAGTGTACAGATTGCGGGTCTACAGCTGTAGATCATTGCTCCGTTAGCCGTTAGCAGAAGTGCAAGCACCTTTCCGACTGTCAGTGTACAGCGACACGGATTGGACAGCTTGATTTAAGTGTGCCATGCTCGGCGGTCTGCAGTCAGCAAGCAGCGACTGTTCAGCAAGTACTGATCATGCCGGTGGCGGTGAATGTTGAAGCATGCGTGCAGTGCACCGAAGAATGTTTGTGTTGGGTTCCTGCAATAGCCCCAGTGCAACTAGCTTGTCATAGACTAGCAGCAGTACCACTTCCACCAAAACCCGTTGGACTCGTTCCCGCGTTGAAAAGCACGTGCTCTGATGTCGGCAATAACCTGTGGCATGCACAGGAAGGTTCCTGTCCTCCCGAGGGTATTCAGCTTCCAATGATGGAACGGCATGTGCAACTTATGTTTTCTCTCAGTAGGGCTTCCATGCGCGGCTGCACTTGGATTCCTCTGCACCAGTTGCGGAATGAGTGCTGGCTTCGTGCCCGAAAACCCCTCTTGAATTGTGCAGGCTACTCAGAACCGTGTTACAACCTCGCAAGGCAGAACTTGCGAATCAGCTTGACGGCATGCCGCTGCTGAGCACTCACTCGCAGCATCCTCAATCCAATGTTTTTGTTTGAGGGGTCCTCCCATGAAAGCAAGCTTGGCCGCCGAAAGCTGCTAGGTCACAAAGTGAGCAGGGCGAACTGGAAAGGCCGTTTGGAGCCAAAAATGTTGACAGTGGTTGGAGATGTTATGTGCTGTGATTGTTGGATACTGTCGGCTTCTGAAGGACACCGGACACGAAGCACCGCAGCCTGGGAATTACAAAGGCCTCTATGGTCATGCATCGGCTGCAGTTTCCTTGGTCTGAACTTTGACGACAGGCAGACAGCCAGGATGCTGGGGTCAAGTCGCCGAGCCCTCATTTGTGTGGAAAACTTCAGATAATTCAACTGAAGTATGGAGCGAACAGTACTCTGCGGAGTGAGGTCAGTTCGGCAACGTACGAAAGCAAACCCTTTCGCCACAGCAGGTAGCTGAGACGTTCTGGCGTGCACCACGTTTGCTGCTGTCTGTTATGGAGATGACATTGTAGATCGGCAGCGCTCCACGCAAAGTGCTAGAGCGGTGCGTGTGGATCTTGAAGTATGTCACAGTAGGGTTTTCTTGTGCGCATGTCCCGGCAGAAGCTTGACTGTTGGACTGGCTTCGGCAAATAGGCAAACAACTCACCGGCCAACTCAAAACTACATGAGTCCATACTGCGGGCACTGTGCCGAGGTCGCAACGCCACTGCGCAGATTTTTGGCAGCCGGCATCTTGGAGATCAGGTCGAAGCTGACATTGCTTGCACCTATCAACAGCAGAATATGATCGCACATCGTCGCCAAGGCCAGGGGAGGAGCATGATGCAGCTCGCAGGCGGCTTTATTGTTTGTCGTGCTAGTTTTTTACACGCGCACTCACGGTGCGTTCCATCTGGTGTTCCTGTGAGTGGCCATGAGGTAAATGTTTTAATTCGGCTGAAGATCCAATCTATTTGGACGACAGCTGGTCCGATGTATAGACAAATAGAACTTTCAGAATTCGTGAATGCTAGTCCAGTTGTTTAATCTCACAGAGCGGCGCCTACCTAGGCGGCAGACACATGTCAGCCTGGATGCGAAAGAACGTACTTGGTTCCATTAGTCAGGCAGGTAAGGCAGTCTGATCACCAGACTCTGGTGATGAGTGTTGAAAACAGCATAGGATCCATTTGTCAAAACGGCAAGGGTTTTCGAGCATAGAAGCGAAAATTAGTGCTGGAAATCTGTAAATCCCGAGGGTCCCGGCAAGCTTAGCCAAGATTTGTCCGGAATCTCCGACATATCCATGATCCCCAAAATCATCGGCTCAAGTCTTGCGGCACCAGGCCTCAAAACCCTACACCCCGACACTCCCGACACTTCCTTGCCTGCCAGCGAGCGGTGAGAGTCGAAGCCCAAACCCTGAAAACAAAACCTCAATCCAACTATGCTGGTGGTGTCGAAGTGCTTTGCCAGCCTCTGATGTAGTCAGACATATGTAGATGGACACAGAGACCTCGTCTGGCAGAGTCCGAGCTGCGAGAGCGTAATGCAACTATTACAACATCACCCAAACAAACCGCTGCAAACACTAGGCTACCTCCTAGACTCAGACGACCTCGCTCCTCGTGGTCACCACGATGATACTTCTGTTCGATGTCATTGCTGACCGATGTGTCCAACCGGCTGTTTCAGCGGGTGCTACATACCGTACCCACTGATACGGAATGTGGAGCAACCCGCTGTCAAAGCTGCTATTGTCTTCGTTTCTTCTGGTGCCGTGCGGCGCTATGCTAAATAAGAATCTCAAGCCATCGGTTGGTTTCTACTGGCAAGAGGCCTTGAGAGTTAATGAACTACCTCATATGAGGGGCATTCCAGGGTGCGCCTTGCCAAGGTGGGTTTCTTTCCGGGTCCTTAATGCAAACGTTAGGTGCTTTTCTGGGGGCCAGACGAGAACTAATTTAGCGATATGCCCTCCTTCTCGTCTTGGTCCTCCTCCTCCTCCTCCTCCTCCGACTTCCCGTCCTGCCGCTCGGGCTTATATGCACCACCACCACCACCACCATCGTCGTCATCATCGTCATCATCCTAAGTATCGTCATCACCATGGTCAGCTGTGCTTGGGGCTCATTGACTTCGGCCCATGGCTTTGCCGGCCCGAACACCAGCCAAAGGTCAGCACTAAGTCAAGCCTTTGACTATGCTTCAGGTTGTCACTTTCGCAGGTTTCCATTAGCTTGATTGCAGAGCCAGTCCAACACAAATTGGAAAACGCCGCATAAGCTCGACCAGCACGTGCTGACCGTCATGGCTACCAGCCACTCGCAAGCAGCTGGAGAAAAGTGTGCCCAGCATGAGAAAGTGAGATGAACGTGCTTACGCTTCGGCAGGAGCTTTCGGCTTTGAACTTTGAGCAGCCGGATGTCGGCTTGGGGGTCCGAGTGTCATTGCAGGCAGGGCCCGGCTTCAGATGGAAGCTTTCAGTGGCCCCGTCATCCGACTTTGTATCTGGCGAGCTAAGGCCGATGAAGAGGACATGGTGATCGGTTGGGGCCTGACACCTTTGGCACCTTGCATCCTCCAGTCGGTGCTGAACCTGCAGAACTTTGAAGCCAATCCGTGATGTTCTCAACGATTTCCTCAGCAGGGCCACTACCTTGTGGCCATATGTTCGGAGAGAGCACAAGCCTTTGTGTGCCAGAAGGCTGATCGACGTTCTGCGGCATCAGCAAGTTTAGCTCAACAGCCTTGCGGGAGGCCCCTGGGCCGCCACAATGCTGTTGCGACTCGCAAGTCTACTTGCATCTGAGTTTGGACGTGCAGAAGATGGCTGTGCGCAAATTGGCGAATTTCCGGACATTGCCAAGGTTTGCGTGCGGGTGGATTCCCGTTTCTAGGCGACAGCTTGCGCAAAGAGTAGGTCGTCTGACAAGTTAACAAACCACGCCAGGGGGTGCATCCTGAAACACTATAACGGTAACAGGCACGCGCGACCACCTCACAGTCAGCTTGCTCCATGTTGACTTGATACACCGAGGTACACGCACATGTTCAGGGGCTTTGTTCAAGCGCATATCAACGAGCCGTCGCAGCCGTTTCGAGAGAGGCTGAACCAAGTCTTCGCTCCCGTACGCCCAGCAGCCAAAATGAGACCTGCGTGCACTCATCCACGACCCCCTAGAGCAGATTAGCTGGATTTGGTCGAAGCTCATCTTATATCACGTTGCCCTTCTGTTGTCCCAAGCGTTGTCCCAAGGCCGTTGGCCGAAAATAAGTACGGGACAGGAATCGCCTCTTTTCGAGTCCCGTATACACGGCCTTCGCATGCCTTCGCTGTACTGTAAGCTCCTTCTGTTGAGGCAGACTTTCGCACTTTCCGACAGAACATCCCAGGCTGCTTTTTGTTCATTCGTTTCTTGCGCAACTTCGTGGAGAGATTTCGCAGCTTAGAGTCTTGTCGAATCGCTGGGGTGTAAGAGCCATCGGCATAGGATCCCAGTAGTTGTGGAGGATGCGCCTCTGCTTGCGACTACACTATAAAAACTACAAAGCAGCAAGAAACGAACGGGCTTGGAGCTGTCAGTTTCTGAAGCCGCCCGTGCTGTGCTTGCAACCCACCTCTTCTCCCCATGTAATAACATGTGTCAACGTGGACGTAATCAACTTTTTCAATCTCAAGCTCCACCTGCGGCAAAGCGGTGTTGACCTGCACCTAATTGCCATCAGGAGCGGAGGTCGGAGGTCGCCATTGCCGCTCCCCTGACGGCGGCACTGAGCCTTGATGATGCTCATCGCGGCGAGCCATTGCAAATTTCTGCGGTTGAACATATCATTGGGAAAGTGCTTAGCAGACGGCCTCTGCATCAAGTCGTGTAGATATGCGAATTATCGGCGCAATTAGTTTACCACATGGATGCTTGACGGTCGAAGCTTTCGATACAATGCTGCTCCATTTCGACACAGAAAGCAGAATTCGATTTTGTGTCAGAGACAGCGCTGCAATACATCGTACACCACTTTGCTGAAACCTTGGGCGGATGCCTGGCTCTGTCTGTTGTCCGAAGCAGCATTCGTAAGCGAAGGTGGGTATGGCGGGATTTCCCGCCAAGTCCATTGACAAGGGGCCTTTACCGGCAGACATTGTGTGGAAGTTGACTTGTATGACGATTGAGAGGCTACTGATAGGACGTGCCTGTGCGGGTCCGCTCGGTTTGCACTCGACTTCGGGGCCTCTAGTCTTTAGCAGCACGATGGCTGCCACCTTCGGGATTTTCGATATTTTAGGCTGCATTTTCGATCCCAAGCAGCTACAAATTGTGTAGCGTTCATGTGCCGAAGCACTGAGCCTCACACTTCAATCGCTGACTGGGAGGGCTTAAAGGCACCGCGGCGGGCTCTGGCGTTCGACGACTTCATGTCCCTAGAGTCATGCCGGCCACAACACATTGGACTTCTGATCCACCAGTCCTTTCGGGTCCGTCGGTGTGATTGGCCGATTCCCCCTCACCGAAAGCTGATTGCATGTTTTGACATCTGCGCGGTTGATGGGGAAGCAGCGAGCGCAAAGCAATTCTAGTAGATGTGACAGGACTGCACCTGCAGTGCTGAAGATCGAGGGGCACATCCCAGTGTTGCTGTAGGAAAAGATTGCACGCAACCCAGCCACACGTGACGACTTCGTGCCATTACTGGATGCACGAAGCAAACACCGTGCCATCTGCAGTGCCCTGCCGAGCTTGACAGTCTGCCCGGCCAGTCTTTGTGAAGAGTAGCAGTTTGAGTCCTTTGCCTTTGGAGTGGCTGTGACATGCGATTGACCTGTGCCATGCCTCAGGAATGTTTCCATTGCTGGTCATCTGACCCAAAGCTGTTGTGGTCAGGGTGCCACTGCTGCGCTGAACGGGTCGCAGTGCGAAATCTATAGGCTACGTGTCCACTGGTACATCGCAAGCGCAGTGCCTTCTGCAGTACCCTACTGAGCTGGGCACGAGAGTATATAGCCGGAGTGGCATGCGAAAGGCCCATGCCTTCAGGATTTCTCTAACTTTGCTTATCTGACTATGCTGCTCCGCGGCCGATTGCATGTTCCGCTTTTGTCAAATTGAGTGTGGATTGACTTGACGTGTTGATGCCGTTGACTCCGGCGAGTCGGTTCTCAAGAGTCCAGGTTGCAGGAGCAAGACAACAGACTGGACCCTTCCCTGTCCTGAAGAGACAACACCCCACCTGGTAGCTCACAACTAGTGCGATCCTCGTGGTCCTTAGCGGGGTTGTTGCAGCCACGTCTGCGGGTTCGAATCACGTTTCCAGGAGTTTGCATGGGTTCGGCTACCCCTTTTTCCGGGGAAGATTCCAGCTGAGATAATGTACTTGGAGTTGTGTGTCAGGGACCTGAAAAGCAACAGCCGGAGTCGGCGTGGAGAAATGCATTGGGGGGCTTGCAGGGCACCCCACCAAGTACCTTAGTTGTAGGAGGGTGGTGGGAAGAGAGCCAAGTGCTTCGATGGCACTTGTGACATTGTGCGGAGCGGTTGTGTCCTGCGCTGGAGAAGCCTGGCGATTCGACTTCTTACGACATCTGGCAATTCCTGTAGTTTCCCTCTCCTGAAGGCTGTGGAGCAGGTGGCCTTGGACTCAGAGCACACCAGCTGCTCCGAGACAGCTCCCAGCTGCAAATGCTGACTTGCGGCTGAGTTCCCTCCATGCTCCGATGCTGCGGGCACCGAGGCGCAGTATGGCACAGTGATTCCTTTGACAGGGACGAGTCTGTCGTAGTCTGACAGGCTAAGGCTAAGGCTGTCTGAGAGTTTTCTGAGCGGGCTTGGATCTTGGAGGCGGTGCTTGCGACGAATTCGCCCTTTTCGTCCTTGCGCCCCGGCGGCTCCATTTCTCTTTTGGCCAGTGCAGCTTTTGTGGATCATCATTCGAGCAGCTGTTGGCGAGACCACCTCCCGAGCAGTCTTGCGCTTTCCAATTCTAGGGTCCTAGATATGTCGAAAGACTAGCACGACAGCCGAATGATATCAGTGGAGTTTCCTTCTCCAGTATTCGGAGCCTTGCAATGTCACCCAAGATTTGGACATCAACAGGCCGCAACAAACCAGATATCTTGCAAGCCTTCGGCACTTTCTACTGCTTTCGACGGCTTTGCCGAAGGCCCTCTAATTCCAAGGAGCTACGGCTTTGAAGCGCATCCACTCACCAGTCTATGTCCAAGCAGAAGTGCAAGACGCACGCCTTTCATGGCGGATTGGTGCGAACACGCAAAACACAGATACTCCTGCGCCGGTTGACCTTTGCACGCATGGGTTGCGCGGCACTGCCGTCGTTGAGCCTTGCATAGCAGAATTCCAGTCAAGCACCATGCAGGTCGTCTCTTGAGCCTTGCAGTTTCCTGCCAGTCTCTTCAAGACACTGCACTGGTTGCAGTTGCTGCAGCGACCGAGATTTCAGGCCAGTGGCTTTTTCATTTCACGATACTGGGCTCGCTCAGTGGTGCTTTGTTGCGACTGTTGTGAGCTGCAGGGTTGCACGTCGAGATGATGAGAAGATCAGATCTTGCAGACAGCCAGCAGAGTCAAGTATGTCCCTTTGGCCCTGTAGCCGTACTTCCACTCTGGACCAAGTTGTTCCCTCGGTTCTGCATGGTTCTGCAACTTGAGCAGGCAATGCGGAGTCAGACTCGCACGTGCACGCACATGTCGGCCTGCATTTCTGGGCAGAAGCATGCAGAAGCACAAGCTGCGTTGCGCTGCCGGTTCGGACTCGCCAAGAAGCAAGTACAGGGACGGTACTCGGGCAAGTGAGAAGCGAGCGCTGAGCCTGCAGCTCATTGCAGGTGTTGCTTTCTACGCATGTGCTGTTCGCTAAGTGTGCATGTCGGCCCTGAGGCATAGCACATGCCTGCCAACTTTTGCATGAGACCTCTCTCGTTGACGGTGGAACATGCGCCTGGCATTCCGCCCAGAGACGCCAAGGACGCTGGTATCCTTCAGGGTTACCGTTCCACAAGCTGACTGTCCCATTTCTGAGCTTGCGAAGCACTTGCCTCGAGACAACTTCTTGCAGCACTTGAGTATACCCTGAGCCTGGACCAGCATCACATGGCTAGCTGCTTCTTCTCGCTCGGAGCAGTGCCATTCAAGGATTTCGCCGATGGTAGACAGGAACGTCCAATCGTGTTTGCATGCGGGCTTGATGCAAGACACGAGAGAAGCGGCATAATCATATTGATAAGCCTACTCACTATCAACAGAATGCAGAGACTCTGTCTGACATCAATGAGAAGGATGGACACCTGCCATGATGTGCAGCGCCAATCTCGCCGTGCAGGGGATGGGAGAGGATTGCTTGAGTTGAAGTGTTTGCGTAGCATGGAGCCTTTTGTCAGCTTGTTGATGCATTCCTCGAGTTGATTCTGAACAACCGTGCCGTAGCAGCTGCAGAACAGTGCGTCGCAGATGCAGCCGGCTGGAGGAGTCGTCTGGGGCAGGCATTTAGACATGTTACACGGCTCAGATGTCTTGGATCGCATGGCTCACCTGTCGGGGAGCTCTCGGAATCCCTTGCTTACACATTTTTGCTGTCGGCAGAAGAGTGTCGTGATGGGTGAACCTTTTGATTCATTCAATCGACAACTGTCTTGCGCCCATCCCCCCCTGCATGTCTGCCTCCAGAGGGTGGCTGGCTCCATGCCGCCGCCCGCTTTTCATCCCCAAAGCATACCTGAGGAGAATGCTAGCTTGCTAGACGGCTTGTCGCAAGCTTCTCCAGCCATTGCACGGGCTGAGGGATTATCTTCCGGAACCATGTTGGGCCGGGAGCGGACCGTCGTGCTATCGAGAACGCCTGTCTCCTCGCATTCGCTTCTGATGCGGACACGCCCAGGAAGAGTGTAAGAAGCAAGTCTTTGCTCGCAGGATTGATTCGCCGAGGGACAACTGCAAATGCGGAAAGAACGCTGG
>CAJNDV010037548.1:2291-19180 GCA_905221635.1 Symbiodinium sp. CCMP2456 | reverse complement strand
GTGCACGAACATGCGAAAGCCCATCGTCTGCAAAGTGTGTCAAGAATGGATAGCACTCAGAAGGTTAAGATGTGTTGAGTAGGCAACAGCGCGGCTTCAGCGCTGCTGTGTCGCTGTGCCTTAACAGACACGAAACATCCCTTCGGCAGGATGCAGCTGATGCCGAACTGCCTTCATGCACACTTCCGAATTCCTTGCACTGCTGTCAGGCCGCAGCAATGACAGGATGACCTGACTCCGCACCAGGCTCCTTGCAACTCCGCAGTTGCCTTGCACGCACTCTTCACTCGCAAGCATGTGACGTCTGCAAACAGCTAGCAGCTAAAGCACTGACACGTTTGCATCAGCACGAAGGTGCTGAGCCTTGGGCAGAATCCGACACTATAAGACTTAAGAAACAAGCAGCGCAGTGAGATCTCTCATTGTGCTGCACGCACGCAACAAGGGCTGGGCTTGGGCTGCGCCGGGTTCTCGCGTCTGCAGAAGCCTCCCACCCATTTTGCACGGCAAAAGGGCCAGATGGGCAGCTGGGGCCAGCTAGGGGACAGGCAACTCCGCTTCATGCTCTTCCTGAACCAACAGGACTGGGACAGGATTCAGCCATTCAGCTTGGTGTCTGCTGTCTTGCATCTGTTGTACATTTGCCACAAGCACTGTAAGACGTGGACAGGAAGACTGCACAAAGCAGAATGCAGCCGCCCGTCTGAGTACCCCTTGGACAGGGTGTCCCGCGCTTTCCGCCGCAGCCTTCATCGACAGCAAACGCAAGCGGCATGCTTCGAGATCTCCACCACTGTAGAACTTTTGTTGGCCTCTGCATCGTGCAAGCTTGTTGCTCTCGAGCAATCTGGCGAAGTCAAGCGTTCACATGATACTACGACCAGTTGAGAAACCAAGCGTCGTTGGTACGAGTTGTGCGGCAAAGTCGCCGGGCGGCTGGCTCCCTTGAGCACAGGACCTCAAAGTGCACCGGATTTTCAGCTTCACGTTGCAGTGCAGTTGCTGCACACTGCACCTCTCTAGAGAGAACTTTGAAACGCCAGTCGTTGGGGTTGGGAGGGAGGAGTGCAGGATGTTGGGTCTTGGGATGTGTTGGGCACACCCGCGAGCCCGCGAGAGCCGCGCCTGACTCTTGGAAGGCAACGGAAGGCGGCTCGGGCGGCTCGGGCGGCTCAGCCTGGAGCAGAGATCCGGAAAGCCCCAAAGTGACTCCGGAGACGCTCAGAGTTGAGCAGAGTCAAGCCAACTACATGCAGCGGAAGACACAGCACCGTCTCACGTCTTGCAGATAGTTCTGCCTTCGAGCCAACGTCCCTAGCAGCCGCAGCTTGCAAGCACCTTCACGAGCCCACTTCGCACCGCCCTCCCGAACAGTCCGAACAGGCCTCCCTATGTAGAGGAACGGATCCTCGCGAGCCGAATGCTGAACTTGGACGCGTGTAACATTTCAGGTGATTGCACTCCTCCGGTTGCTCTGCCGTGAGCCCCTGAAACACCTCTTTCATGAAGGAGTGCCTGATGCTGTTGTCAGGAAGCTGTTTTCCGGACAGCATCGGCGCAAAGAGACAATCAGGGTGCGGCAGGTCGTGCTTGACAAGATATGTTTCGATGGCAGATTCCTGTAGCGAACTGCTTCGGGAAAGCCTCTGATCAGGCTCCGAGTGCGCCTTGTCCTTTCTGCTTAACTTCGGGGTGTGGCAGCTCTCATCCTCCTCCTCGGCAAGAAATCAGCAGAACGGAAGAGCTTCAGACTGCGCCTGGGACATGGGCACCATCCACTTTGCGCACACGGAAGGTAACCTTTAGACATTTCGGATGAAGTCTCAAAGGACCATGACAAGTCCAAGTCCGCACTCGGTGCCCGAACACTCATGGACTTGCCACCGTTGCTCATGGGGACCTGCATGTGCAGCAGAAGCAGCTTCGCGCTTCCGGGCCGCACTGCTCCCTCCCTTCCCCGTGATCGCACCTTCAAGAGCTTCTCGCATGGACCAGGCGAGCAAACCTGCTTAAGCCGCTCGGCTTCACAGCTCTTGATAACCGGGGGAAGCGAGCCTCATGACCTTTGGCCCTGCAGGTCAGCACATCCAGCTCCACAGGAACAGGCCTTTCAAAAGCCAAGCCATGTTAAGTCTTTTTGTGAGAAGCTTTGGGAATCCAGAAGTAAGCTTGGTGCGGCTGCTCGAGCTTGAAAGGTGCCTTTCCAATGAGTGACAGACTGACAGACCAAGAAGATCCTGATGCAATTGCTTCCTACGTCAAGAGAAAAAGTTCTGGCCTGGCATGGTATCAGCTGCTGCCGTCTCGAGCTACCGGACTTCACCTGCTGGCTACTTCTGGTTGATACATGAAGATCCGCCGAACCTTGCCTCCCGAGCAATAGCTTGGGCGCTAGCTGAGAGAATGCTGTTGGGCGGAATGCCCTGGGTTTGAAGGACGTGGAGGCGCATACCTTCACCCAACCGCAGGGACTGCGACAGCCTTGAGGTCGCGTCAATTCGCTTGCCACGCCTTTGGCGCTTCACTCATGGCTCGCCTGCGGTGGGATGAGCACCTGCCAATGCGAAGCAGATACGAGTACCTCATCAGTCAGAGGGAATTCCTAGGGTCCTAGGGCCCAAGCACTCGGCTGACTTCCATCGCTGACAGAGAGCAGAGCCCGAGCCCAGCAGCGAATGCAGTCGGAAAGCTCAGAGGTACCATCATGTACCCGTGGTGACGCATCTCGGGAGAATTCTTCTCGCCACAAGCAAAGGCAAGCACAGCTTCAGTACTGAGCCACTTATGGGACCTGAACAGACACAGATTCTGCAAGAGGCACGGTGTTTTCTGCTCAGCCGAAGCACGACGCTCCAGCACAAACCTGACAGAGCGCTGCGTCACTCCCTGCTTGCTTTGACCGATATGGTGATGCGACGAGAGCAGCCTGGCAGATCTCGCTGAGCCTTCGCCTTGATCCACGAGCGTGTCGAAAAGACTCAGATAATGCAATGGAAGCATCCGTGTAAGTCCCTTGCAACCAATCCTTGCCTGCAAGCATAACTTCTTTGACGTCGGAACTTCAGACGTGCAATCCAGCACCGGCCACGGCAACGTGTTTTCATGTTACCAAACACAACAGCTTCGCTTGACCCCAGCCGTCTAAACCCGCTGTGGGAAAATAGTTAGGTCAAGTTGTTGTTTGTTGGTTCTCATTCCTGCAAGCTTTCGAAAACCACCGCATGGCGCCTGTGGCTGGGGATGCAGCTTGCACAGCATCGAAGAATCCGGGCTGGGCAATGTCCATTGCAGATCGACCCTCCTTGCAGAACAGCCCAGTGATGCCCAGTGTGGATGCGGCTGTGACTTCCCTGTTCGTCCTCGTCGAGAGCATCCAGGGAAGCTCGCGCCGACAGGAGCAGGGTTGCTAGCTTTACGCTGCCGCAGGCCACGCTGATGTGCAAAGCAGTGCGATGCCTGCACTGAGCGTGGCACCCAAAACGGGCAGCTTGCATGCGTAGCATTGCTTTGCACCCTGTGCACTACTTGCTGGATTTCGGCAGTGACCTCGGGCCAGCGATGTCGGGATCCGCAGCCTTGAGACTTGGCTGTTTGCATGCTTCGGTCAACGGCACCACTGACTGATTGCTAGCTACTTTGCTATAACTACATGCTGTATATATGATTCTTGCATTGCTTGCGCGATGCATTTGCCGCCGAGGATCTGCGAGCAGCAGCGCCTTTGTTGTGGCCTGACAGGCCATACTGACACCTTTCAACACACAGCCTGCAGTAGGGAGCCTGTCTGCTGGACATCCTTGTCGTCTGCTATCTAGACGTGCCTCCGCCCCAGGCTTGTGGACCTCACCCGCCACCGGGCAAGCCAGGCCATCCTGGCAACTTCTGCTGGGCTGGGAACAAGCTGGGCACAAGGTATGCAGTGGATCTTTGCTCGCAGCTGTTTGGAGACTTCTGGGGTCGGTCCTTCAGCCCAGACTCGACAGCGTACCTCGTGGCTAGTCGAACATGGGGAGCACAGTGGCGCTGGAGGCACCCAATATGCGCAGTCGAGGATGTTAGGCCGGTTGGCTAAAAGCCAGGCTACAGAAGCGGAGACTGGCCATCGCCGGAGCGTGCGTTGACCTCTGCCCGGCCCTCAAGTAGTGCAATGACCACGGCTGTGTGCCTTCGAACGGGTTCTTGTGCAAGAAAACAGAAAACTCAGGGCAAATACAACTTTCACTGACACACTCTCCTTCTTTCGACGAAGATGCGCCAAAGCAGCGGCTCCCATGAGGGCCGTCTTGCCATTCCTTTGGGCTAGTGTCTGCAAGCAGTCTGCGTGTTTGAAATCCGTTGCTCTTGCGAACTGGAAACGCACTTCTTGCGAACATGGTTCGAGTACCGGTGGTCAGCGCTCGCAGTGCTTCGTAGCAGAAGCTTGACTGCATCGACGTGCCCTGCATAAAAGGACACTTGAGAAGAGGGCCACAAAAGCTAGGGGAAGGAAGCGCAGCAAGCGAAGGGCGGGGCAGTCGGGCGACTCGTCAAGCGAATCTATTGCAGCAGAGCGTTGTGAATCACTCAAGCGTGGCCGAGGCCGAGGCTTGGCACTCCTAGCGGGTTGGACACATGTTGTTTAGCCGAGGCAGCCCGCTGCCGGTGCTAAAGCGCAACTTTCACCAACGAAAGAGGAAAACATGTGCCGGCCCGAAAGTGCCAATACACCCCACGCAAACCTGAAGCGAGCGCCGCGCCGCAACACGCTGCTGCGTGTGCAGCCGCGACGTTCGATATGGTTAAGCGTTCAGACATGCAACATGACAAAGCGTGCAAAAGCCAATAGCTAGGCAGATGTGTGTGAAATCATTCCACATAAAGTCGCCATGCTGCTAATCGCCCTTGAAACTGCTGCTGGAAACTATATCCATCTTGCATGGCCGAGACAACAAGCATGCACTTCGCAAAAGAAGCCATTCTAAAGGAACCTTCAGGTACGGGGCGAGCGGGGGAGCGCAAGGGGACTTATCCAATCACGCAACCACCTTCTGGACTCCTCCTTATTGCATCTGCATCAATCATTTCGGGGGGCTCTGCCCACCATAGCTATTGCTAGACGACGTGATAAGGATCCACAAAAGGCTTTGGCCTGGTGGCCTATACTAAAGTGATTAGTGAATAGGTAAACAACAACAGCTGCAAGCTGTACCGAGCTTTCGTGACAGTACCACTCACTCGGTGCCGACATTTGCTGCTGTACCCAGGACCCAGCAACCAGGTACCAGGGGATCGAGTGTAATGACGGACTTCCTGGATAGCAAAAGCTGGCATCACGGGATGTTGTGTCTGTGTTGCCATCATGCATCATCGCCGATCGCCCCACACTTTCACGCTTCCATGCGGGCGCAACCCAATCCGGGCTTGGTGGGGGATCGGCGAAGTGGGGGCCAACAGCAAAAATCGGGAGGCTATACGCTCTGAAGATTGAAGGAGCAAGTGCACGCACGACAGAGGGCGCAAAACGGAAAAGACAGGACACGTACTTGCGGTTCAGCTGCAACACCGTGCAAGGGCAAAGTGCCGCAAATGCTGAAAGTGCGGGCATAAAACCATTGCCTTTGTCAGCCGCCATGGTCAAAGCTGTTAAGCCGATGTCCTGCACGAAACGCAGCATGAATTCTGCAGTCACTTTGTGAAGTAGCGACTGACAGGAGCTGCAAAACGGAATGTCCGTTGAAGCGTTGATTTCGGCAGCTCGCTGGACCAGCAGCTCAATCATCTCGACGCGTCCTGAAAACGGTAGCTCGTGCATCGACGGTACTATGATATCCACAGCTTCGATGTGAAGTAAACACGAGACGACTCTGTGCTCGCGAATTCTGCTCTCCTGAAGCCGAGGCCAGCATCAGTGCAGAAAGGCCGTATCCAGTGGCGCCGTTGGCAGAAGCGCCTATGTCTGGGACTAGCACAAATTTCAGTAGAAACACCGGACATCTCGAAGAGCGCACCTTCATCCAGCAGCAGGCGCACAACGTCCAGCCGCTGCGCAGCTTTGGAGCTGTCCTTGATGCGTCCATCGTAGGTGGACAACGACAGTGACAGGCATGAGCACTTTGAACGTATCCACCTGCATGCCAGCCCCGACAGCATACATCACCTTAAAGGCACTGATGGCACGGAGCTGCGAGCGTGGAAGAAGGCCGCTCTTGTCAGAAAACGTCTGAGGCACCTGCGCATGTGTGGCCGGCGCAGTTGGAGCTGTTCACATCTGCGGCATGCTCCAACAGCAGTCTCAGAACCTGTCACGATGAAGATCCTTACAGCACAGGCTGAACGCAAAAGCCGTGCCTGAAGGTTGGCTGCAGAGGCGGCGAAGAGAATGGCAGAGCGCCCCGTGGCATCCTGTGCCATGAGGTCTGCGGCAGCAGCCAGAAGGCTGCTGGCTAAGGCCAGATCGCCTCCTTTCGGGCGTGCAGTCTGCGTTTGACAGCGGCACAACCCGTAACCCGTGATCCTGGGGTCCCAACGCTCACAAGCGGCCATGAGCGCTGTGCGGCTGGCAGGGGCAACAGCCTCAGCGAGAAGCGAAAAGAGCAAAAGCAAAAAGAGCTTCCACTTCTAAGCCGCCTGCAGCTAAAGAGAGGGTCCTGCGCGGGCTGGGGCTGAGAGAACTTACGGACTGACAGACAGCAGTCACTGTCCTTGTCCTAGTCTCGATGATGATCTCGTAGGCAGCCTGAATCTCCTCTGAGGCGCATGAAACTGTGACTCATGCGAGTCTACGGGAGCTTCTCAGTTCTCTGGACCTGGAAGCGCACGGTTGCCGAGCGCCTTCTCGTCTCATCCTGTACCTGCAGCGCAAAGCGACACAGCCTTTGAATATTACAGTCCGGATCCGGCTGCACAAGCCGAGACATACGCTTCCTCTGACTCCGTTCAACCTATGCATGTAGTTGCGGCCGCCCTCATAATCCTAGACTGTTGGAAACTTTGGGTCATTCCAAATTACAGCCTAGACTAACGGGATGTTGACCGTGACTCATGTAAGAGCCAAGACACCTTGTCAGGGTGGTTCCTCAGAATTCGAACTGAATGTATGACACAGCATAGTCATGCATGTCATGTGTCCCGTGTGTGCAGCTGGGCATCTTGAGCGCAAGAGCTCTGTAGGCCTGCTTGACCTCGTCGTCGCTGCAGGAGCGGCGCAACCCCAAAGTTTCCTTGACTTTGCGTATCTCGCAGAGAACTTCCGAAGATCAGAGTCATGCTCTGTAAGCCGTACTGGTAGGACAAGTTGCATAGGCATCTGCCAGCGGCATGAAAAGCCTGACCGCGCGTCTCCCGTGCCCTCCACCGAATCCATGCTGCGTTCCATTCAGACTTCCTGGGTTGCAGTCCCTTTTGCTTTCGGGATGCTTTAGGTTCGGTGTCAGTTCACGGCGTACAGGCTCAGGGGAATGAGTGTCTGAAAGCCTTGTCCTTCTGCATGCAAAGATTATCCGGAGGGGGTTATGAGGAGCTGAAGGATAGCGGATAGCATACATGGCATACACAGCAAGCATGCCTGCCTGGAGCCGTCATGCATATTGTCCATATTCCCATGCGAAATTCAATGCCCGTACTGCTGAGACAAGCTACCGCCGATCGGAACATGCACGTTGTTTCCCTGGCGAGGAAGTGCATGTGAGGCTTTGGTACAACCGAGACATTTTCTCAGCAATGGGTCCAGGACGCCAAAGCGGCATTCACGTCCTCTTAAGAGGGAGCTGAATGGGCTGAAGCGTCCGACAAAAACAACTCCCCAGTCACATCCTCCTGCTCGAAGGGAGCTGAGTGGGCCCAACAAAATCTGTAATTACATCACAATCATAGAACGCTGTACATCGTCTCGTGCTGTTTACAAAGCACCCACTTGCTGCAGAACAATGTACACGGACCCAAGCACACTGTACATAGTGGAAACAACTAGCAAAGCACGCACACCCAGTCGTCGCCACATGCACATCTCATGCCCGCAAATCTGCAGCATAGCGGCACAAGGGAAAATGAGGCCCACGAGATTTGCAGGCAGGATTCCCTCCAGATCCCCAAAGAAAGCCATGCCATCATCCTTGAAGAGTACCACAGTGAGACCAGAAATGCTCAAGACCATGGCTTTCATGATTATCCGACCTTTCCACTGAAGCATCTCTCCGAACAGATCGCCAGTGGCATCCAGCACAAGAGGCAGAGACATCAGCTGTTTTGTGCTGAGGCACAAAATAGTGACGGCACCTAGGCAGATGTGAAAGCTTTCCGGAAGCAGATGAAGGTCCAAGTCGCGACCAATGTTCACGGCAATGGACTGCCCAACACTGCCGCCGAAGAACATGTATCCCAATCCACCGAATAGTAGGACGAAAGCCTCGGCAACGCTCATGCTGTAGATCACTGCCTTGGTCCACTTTGTCCGGTCTGCCATCATCTGGTAAATAAGAGGTGCCTCGCTGTGAGCGATGAAGCAGAGAAGAGCAATGCCAACAGCCGGTGGAATGCCTGCTGCTTTGAACAGTAATTGGTCTGATGCAGTGCCAGTCGTGAAGGACAGCTCGGCACCTGTAACAAAAACGCCCACGACCAGAATGACCTGAGACGTGATCCCCAACACGGCCATTGCTGAGAAAAACCTTTTTGGGAGAAGGCAGCAGCCGAAGGCCGCAAGACAGCAAAGTGCAGCGACCAACTCGTGTCTGAAAGGTAGGAGGAAAGGAAGCTGCTCGATGGCAATGCTCAAGAAGAACGGGGCAGATCCAATCAGATCAACAAACATGCAGCCGGCAAAAGCAACGCGGCCAACATTCCCAAAAGCTGCGTAGCCGATAAGACCCCAGTCGCGCTGCGACCGGGGGATGCCCATCTGCTCTGCACGTTCATCGAGCGACTCAAGCAGGAAGCCCATGATCCACAATGTGAAGCCCATGAGACAGCCGACAGCAAGAACCAGCGGTGCAAAACACCATCCCGAGAGCTGGAATGCATACGGCAACAGAACGCTGCTACCACCTACAAGCACATTCAAAAGGGTGGCAATGGTTCCAGGCAGCGACACGCCTGGGCTTTCGGACTCCGCACGTCTCATCATGCCGGCCTCACAAGCCTCGACTTCGATCGCATCCGGAATGCTGGACATCTGCGCGCGGCTGCCGGGAAGCCGAAAGCAGGCAGGATGTCGCCTTGAGCCACGAATTCTGTTCATCAGAGAGTTGACAGAAAATGCAGAAAGCAGCAACACCTGCAGCTCGCGGAGCTCTGGACTTCCTGAAAGCTAATGTCGGGGTTTCAGGCTTATCTCCGTGGACTGCGAGGAGGCAGAGGTCCGTGCGGGCAACTAGCTATCATAGTCGGGTTGCTGACGGCAGGGGTGTTCTGTCAGCTTGAGTAGATGCATGCCTGACATCCTCAAAGTTACAACCTCAACCTAGGAGCCCGATATAACCCCAAACAGCCCCAGAGTGGCGGCGGCAGGGGAATGCAAAGCGACAGTCAATGTAGATATGCCGGTAACACACAGATGGCAGGCTAAGAACCTTTAACCAAATGCAACTGCATGAAACAACCAGATACCCTGTATGTTCTGTAAGTAATCAAGCAAGACTCGTCGAACCTGCGATTTTTACATACAACTTAACCAGTTTCCACTACTATATGCGTCAGATATCTTGCTCAAGGGTTCTTATAACAAGTAAATGCTAAAACGATAGAACTAGCTTCTGCTGCTTCCAGCTTTAACAGGTTTTCCCTGACACCTACCATAAGTTATGCTTCTGGCATGTCACGACTTAGTCGCTAATGACTACTTGGCGGTAAATTACGTGGTTCTGCCATCTCCTCCTCATTTGAAGCACGCGGTCGTCGCTATCAGAAACGATTTCATACTCAACTGCTACGTCATGAAACACCATCTCCTTCGAATTGCTGCGCCGATTCACTATTCCAGAACTTGCGAATATTGAATTTTCACTCATATTACCTGAATGATGCCTAATGTGCGGCTTGAGCAGCTATCAAGTATGAGGCAGAACGTCTGTTCATCCCATGTTAACTGGATATTCACAGTAACAGAAGCAATAACAGATGTATCGAAAATGCCGTTCGACTGTGAAAGTGGCCATGGCCGCTGCAAGATCCATAAATCTTCTTTCTTGAGCGAGGCGATGCAATCTGCACTTGCCAGGTTTGTGCTACATTGCTACATGAGCGGACAAGAGCACAGGCACCTTCAGAGGTTTTGGCGCCTGTCCGAACCCCCAAGACCGAAGGCTTTCGACCAAGGAAGGTTGACACTCGAAATGGTGCTGCAAGTGCACATCGACGGAGGGGCCATTTGGCCCACTGCACGGCACTTGCTCTGCCTTACAGTCTCTACTGCGCTGCTTTCACAGCATGGCGCACAGCATAGAGCCGTTACTGGCCATCGCCATCAGCCACACTGCTGCCTGAGGTCATCCGAGACAGTGGCAGCCACTGAGTCTTAGTTAGTCCTCCTGATGAGCTAGCCCCAACAGTGTGTTGGAGACGAAGGTCGAGAAAACTAGCACAGATATGTCAGGAGCCTGCTCCCAGATGCATCAATGAAAATCAATTGACAGCATTGACGAATCCTTTGATATTTGCCCTTGCCAGATCGTCGGCCTCGTTTCTCGACTGGGGTCCAGACACTCAGGGCTTCTGGTTTTGGACCTGGCATCGGCAGCGATGCCACCACATGCTTGCTCGCACATGCGCAATGCCGACTGTGTTGGCTGTTGTTCCCCATTTTCTCTACAACTCTTGCACGGCGCCTGTCGTGAACCTGAAGTATCATGTCGTCCTTTGCAAGACTTCCGCTACTCGTACCGTCGTACCTCCTTGGTCCTAGTTTATACATTGAGCGGCTTCCAAGATTCTAGCATACAAGAGTAGCAACAGCCCTGACATCAGATGTCATACGTGCAAGTGCTTGCATGTGCATGACTGGTGAACCCGGCTCCCTATCAAGGTCATCAAGCTCCCGGCGCGGTATGGGGGTTTGGATGCAAAACAAAACTGCTGCAAGAAGCTGTTTAGCTGTTTCGGGGTTTGAAGAATCGTGGGTAGTCGGCACCTTCTGGTCCGGTGCTGGATTGAGGAGACTCGGAGGTTGCCTGGCAAGCAAGGACCCGCTGAACCATCCCACGCATTGCCACACCGTTTTGCTGGTTGCCAATCCTGATCACATCGGCCAAGACGATGCAGAAGGAAACCTGGTATCGATCGTGGCACACTGGACATGTCGTTCGCGCAGGAATCAGCATGTCACCGGTAGCTACAAATGTCGCCGGCAGCACAAGCATGAGGACGATGAGAAAATTCAGGGACATTAGAAGCCAGCCACGCCTGCAAGTCCAGGGAGATGTGAGGCTCTGCCAGCGCCCTAGGTAAAACCATCTGCACCCTGTCGTAGGAGGCTTCAGCAGCTGGACGACGAGGCTCTGCTGGCTCCGTCGTGGTCTTTCTCCTCCCAAGGCCCACAACAAAAATCACGAGTCTCTACCGGATGTACCGTGCCTTCACGACGTCTGCGAGGTGCTGCCTTCGGTGCTCCTAGCCGAGGACAGTCTGTGCTGGCATAAGTACCGCTGTCACTGGGATGGACTGCAGAATTCTCCTGCAGGCGCTGGAGGCGGAGATGGCAGAGCACCTCAGATGCGCACGCCTCTGCTGCGACGTGACGTGAGACGGGCGCCGGGCGCCGTCTCACCTCCGACACTGCGCATCACTGTGCTGCATGCGTCGGGCCTGGGGCCGCTGGAGCTGCTGGAGCCGCCGGAGGCATTGCGCCGCTGGGCGGCGCCTCGCTTCAGCTGCGAACGAAACGCTGCCAAAAGCGCCCAAGGGCCCCCAACCGCGAGTCGCGCCTGCGTCGCAGTGGTCTCTGTCGTGGTCTCCGTCTGATCCGCGGTCTCGCGTTCGACCTCTGGCCAAGGCTCTCCCCCCCATCCCATCCTTTCCGTCGCTGCGCCTCCGAGGGCCTTTCCGGAAGCTCCTTCACCAGAAGAACAAGGAAGGTGCTTAAAGGTGCTGTGTCTAGGCTTCAGCCACGTCTGGAAGGAGCCACGCACAAGTGACACGATGCATGTGCCCGCTCTGCTGCCCTTTTTTGCTGGCGACTTCGACACCAGCACCCCTGATGCAACTGCTTATCATCCTTGCAGGCACCTGTACAGAATGCAAATTCAGGCTACAACATCTAGTCCAATGAGCTCTTTGTAGCTTTTGTGGATAAAATTGCCAGGGCGGGACCATACTTTGAGTCCCAAAACCCCACCGGCCACACAGCGCGCGAGCGGTTCCGCTGCCAAGTGATGGCGGTGGCATCCGACAGTGCAGAAGTGCAGACAGCATTCTGAAAATCTAGAATCTAGATCCTGCCATCAGCAGTGCTTAATGATGCTGAGCTGCCAATAATATCTCGGGTACAGTACTCTGAACGCGAAGTCATCTTCGGGCTCCACCTTCTGCACAGTTTCTGGCGTCTTCAGAATCAGCGCTCCCAGACTCTGAGAATCTCCTGAAGGCCATGAAGCGACCCATCCCGGACTCTCAAAATGCGTGGAAGAGCTCGGAGACCCCTCTGGGCTTTCTATTCGCCCTCGGGGGACCCACTGGGCACCGGCTCTAAGCCAAGGAAAGGTCAAAGTATTGGTCTCGGTCTTTGGAGTCGCTGACACTATCTAAAACAATCTCCTTTAATTGGGGCATGCAGGGCCCGAAAAAGGTGCCAGGCCTTTGCCCAATCCGCAAGGAGCCACGGATCGACAGAAGGCCCTACAAAAGCATGCTGCAATCTACACCAATTCAAACTTTTCTAAAGCGCTGCATCAGCGCTTGGTGCACCTTACAGTGCATGTGGAGACAGGCTGCGGCGACATTCGCCATACTTTTTTCACAAAGAATGTACAGTCGGCATTGAAGGTGATCTGTTGCAAGAAGCGAGCGATCCTTCGTTGTGCAGGCATCACCGCACTTCGGTCAGGAGGTTCTCCCAACGAACGACTCCGTTGCGGCCAAGCATCTTCAGGGTGTGCTCGCGCCGCCAATTGGTTACACAGGAATACATGTTCGTGCCGCCAATGCCCTGGACTTGGGAGCATTGTTGCGTTTCCTCGAAGCCGTTTCCAGCTGTGACACGATTCCTTGGGTGCTTGTAGAGCTGTGCAAACTGCAAACCCTGTCATTGGGACGAGCAGTGGCGAGCTGTTAGGGTCGGTGCTAGACCTAGGCAGATCAACAAGAGTGGGCATAGGCGTGAGCCGCACACCTCCAGTCCATGACAGCGAGTGGCTCAAAGTAGGGTGTTCCATGTTGCATTGTGATGACATTGGTTTCCGCTCCTGCACGCCGCGACCACGACATGTTGAATTTGGGGTCCTTGCTACCGACGAAAGCACCGGCGCCTGCGTCCACGTTGAAGCACGTTCTGCCTGCACATGCACGTGCTTGATAACCGCTATGGCACCATGGCTTGCCGAACCGCCCGGAAGATGTCTTGATCAGAGTTGAATGCCTAGTCCCTTGTCAGCCTTATCACTTATCAATCTAATCATCCTCATCGCCCCTCAGAAGTAAGCTAGGATGAGAGCCAAGGTACTACAGGTATAAGTACCCAGCGGACTGCAGGAAGAAATAGGTGGTGGTCGTGGCCGGCTGGCACCATGATGAAGAGGGCAAGGCGCATATTCTCCGAACCCACAGTATCGGCAATTCCTGATCAGGAAGGAATCAAGTGTCTTCAGATTGTTGCTGCAACCACGTCCTGAATCGGTAGAATGCTCTGAATTGCTCTGACAAGTGACGCGAATCCAAGAGCACTGCAGCCTGGCAGAAAGAGGCTTTTGCAGCCTTGTAATCTCAAGGCAGTCGGTGCAATTGCCGGGCCTAGCCCGGGACACCTGTCATCCCAAAGACATGGCTGCTCCTCGTTCTCTTTGCGGCATTCTCTTGCCTGAGACAGACGTTGCCCAAGTCACGTGGTCTCTTCGCAGACGACAGGACCAAGCGAAGATCTTAAAGCCTTACCAGACATCAGCGAAATGCCGAATATCACCGTCCATTAGCATACCGGATGGATGCAGTGGGGCAACACAGACACAATGTCACGGTGGTGGGCCTGCTAAACTCCCATGAGTGTCGCAGTAGTCCGATACTCTCGACCCCCACCGGGTCTAACACAAATGCTCCCACACGCCTCAGGAGGTTGACTTGGCAGTCGTCATGCGCAGAGAAAGAGAGAGAGAGAGAGAGACAGAGCGAGACAGACAGAAGAAGAATAGAAAGAAGAAGACGAAGGATTGACGGAAGAAAAGAAAAAATCAGAAGAATAACAACAACGAGAAGACTGTCATGTTGATGTGATGACGACGATGATGATATTCTGACGCTAAAGGCTGAGGATGCGACTGACCGAGTGTGACCACAGGGGCGCTGACAGGTGGAGGAGGATTGGGAAATCGGACAGTCTCGAAACCAAGATCACGCGCCTTCGGCGAGGGATGCCGCCCCCCGGGTCCAAGCACATCCGCACGCGCCCAGCTGCGACACATTAACAATTTCAACAACTTCAACTTCAACTCCATCATCATCATCGTCATCATTACCACCACCACCAGCACCAGCACCAGCACCACATTATTCGTTAGTTTCATGCTATCGTCATGATCTTCTGCTCTTGGCTCGCATCTCATAATCTTCATCTCATCATGGTAAGAATCCTCTGCGCCTTCGTCAGAAAACAGACGCATGATCCTAGCACAAGCTAGCGCTGTGCCACTCCAACCAGCTTTCGAGCATGCGGGATTCAAGGTACCATGGCGATCATGCTGATCCTCGTGGCCTCATTGCCACAATTACTGTCATCCCCCTGTCACGCCCAAAAACGGCAAAAGACCGCCACACGCATAAACACACTCGTGCAATCCTCCCTCTGGACTGATTTAGCATACATGATTGCAGTCTTTCCAACACCGAGGAGTAGGACCTGAAGAGGATTTTGGCTTTGCCTCTTGCCATCATCACTTGCAATCAGCAAAAAGCAAAAACCTCGCAGGTGCCTGGTTCCAGCGTCCCAGAACCATATCAGCACACTCTGAAGAACCTCTTTGTCAGATGCCCACTCTTCAGGTGCGGGGCATCCCCCTGCATTGTTTAAAGCAGTTCAGACCTTAGCAAACAGGTGTTCCACATACACACCCCGCTGTGCGGGGTAGCCAATTGGCTTCTTTTGTTCTCCAGCATAATTCACTCCGACCATTGAAATGTAAATTCAGCCGACCGCTCAATGCTTTGTAGCTGTGAGAAAAAAGGCTGATGTACACCTCGGAGTTGAAGACAGAAAGCTCGACAAGGTAAATAAAATCTGGAATTGGTAAGTGTCTTACTGATGGTCTTCTTGATGTCATCTATGATGCCGTCTGCCGGTACTTCAACCTGAATCGAAGTAACACCATCTTCACATCTTTCGTACGGAAGGTTGTGGACCATTACTGTTCTGGTCCTTGTTGGTTGTGGTGCCACCTGCCTGGGTCGTGAGTCTTCAGGCAGCTGGTCCCCACTAGGAGGAAGAAAGGCATCATCTGCGTTACGCTGCACTGCTGGAAAGACTTTGAAGCCAAAAGGCTGACGAAGAGCTCTCAGTAGCATCTACTGCATCAAAAATTGAACATGACGCATAACACTGGCGAGGTGAAATGCATTATCAAGCTGGTCACGAGCTGTGCCCACGAAAAGCTTTGGCAGAAGCCATGAGGTCTTCTAAATCAGAAGTCTCGGCCGTAGAAACTGCCTGAGCTACACCTGGTGCTGGTGTATCTGTGGGGATTTCCTCCTTGGGTTTCCCGCTATGTACATTCCATGGGCCCCACGATTCATCAACTGCTGGCCCGTCGGTAATGGCAAGCAAGGGCGGGCTGGCCTTTTAGGGTTTTGCGCCCTCTCCCTGTTTGTTTGCCCCCTTGCTCAGGGAAATTGGCTTTGGCCCGTTCAGACAGAACGAAAATGAAATCGATGCGGGCAGCTACGAATCAAATTGCCCACCGTCGATCTGAAGAGCAGCTATGCACTAGTGCGTGAAACTTTGCCAAGTTACTTTCATAACTGACAGATGCACTCTTTCCCTTGACATGGCCCGAAGGCAGCAGGCCAGCGAAAACCACTCCTGATCAGTTCTTTGTGCAGTGAAAACATTTGCTGGCAAGCTGTACAACTCCTTCGTTCCATTCCGGATTGGGCGTACTTCGCCCATAGAAGGAGAATGTGTCCTCTTCGGGAGGAAGACCTGCTACGGCATTGTAGACTGGTAACTGAAACGGAGCCCGGGGCCTAACTGGTCTCGAACCTGTATGAGCTTGCATCAGCAACAATTGGTCCTGTCTGCAACTATAGCGACCAAGCCTGGCGCAAAGACATGATTGCTCCGAGGAGCATTTGCAAAACACTGGTTTGGGTTGATGATAGAGCCGATCAGGGCTCGGACCGATCAGGGTCCTGGACTGTAACTGGGCCGATCAGGGCCATTGCAGTAGGCAACCCTATCGTAGACGACACGATTGACGAAAGCGGCCTAGAAGCACACTCGTGCAATCCTCCCTCTGGACTGATTTAGCATACATGATTGCAGTCTTTCCAACACAGAGGAGTAGGACCTGAAGAGGATTTTTGGCTTTGCCTCTTGCCATCATCACTTGCAATCAGCAAAAATCAATAAACCCGCAGGTACGTGGTTCCAGCGTCCCAGAACCATATCAGCACACTCTGAAAAGCCTCTTTGTTAGATGCCCACTCTTCAGGTGTGGGGCATCCCCCTGCTTTATTTAAAGCAGTTCAGACCTTAGCAAACAGGTGTTCCACACACACAC
>CAJNDV010037547.1:0-19181 GCA_905221635.1 Symbiodinium sp. CCMP2456 | reverse complement strand
ATATGATAAGTACATATATATATATATATGCATATACTTGTACATACATACGTACACCTATACATACATACATACATACATACATACATGCATACATACATACCTATATCCTACATATACATAGGATGATGTTAGAAAATGATGGAAGCATGTACGACACACTTCCGCACAATCTTTCATTTTGTAATCATTAGAATAGATAACACACAACTTCGCGTCTATAAATATAAATATATATATATATACACGTTCATAGTTGCATGAATCGTGCGGCATATGAGCATCATTGTGTAATATGCAAGCTAGTATGTACTACACAAGAAAGTATGATAGAAGACATACCCGCATGCCGCATGATGTATCCGAACACATACTATATGTACTTTGTCAGAAAATATGATAGAAGACATACCCGCATGCAGCATGATGTATCCGAACACATACTGCAGGATATACGAGTCAACCTGGGTAAAAAATCTATGTAATTACGCTGCGAAAAGATTACCACTTAACATCATGCGGACCATAGAAAAATAGCACAGACTAACAGAGTATAGCGTGACAGATTATGGCGTCATGCAAGAGTTCAGAGTATACTGCAAGAGAACATGTTCCAGTACAACAATATCATGTAATGCAATGCAATGTGATACCGTTTCATGTGATGTACTTCGCCTCACTGCATCGTTGCTCGGCCCCTTATGTTAAGGTAGAAAGCTCGGATGGATTGAAGCCATGCCTGCTTTGTGCGAGTGTGTATGAGTATGTGTGTGTGTGTGTGCGCGTGGAAACAGTATTGTAAAACGCGAGTCATGCTATATACAACATGCAATCTTACTTTCATATGACACTGAAATATACCAAAACATAGTACACTCCAACCTAATACGGAGTAACATGGTCGAGCGACCTGATTATGACATAGTACAGGGTAATTAAAAATACAATACCCTATGAAATAACATGTTGTAATCCTGCGACAGCCGTGACGACCCTGACGACCCTGACGACTGCGACCACCACGACAACCGGCGAACCCGACGACCAAGACGACCAGGACGACCACGATGAGGACAAGAGGAGACTACACGGAGACCACCAAGAAACCGCCGGAAGACCACCAAGAGACCTCCCAGCTACAAGCAGGAGCCTACCTGGAGATCACCAGGACTTTCGCGGGCAAAATGCCTTATTACAAGTACTGTTCATTCAGCAGGATTCGGGAAAGCGCGCAGGATCAGTTCCAGCACTGGCGGCTCCAGGATTACGGCCAGGATGCTTTCCCAAAGTACTGGCGCTTTTCAGGAAGACGGCGCTTATGCTTGAACCTAGCGGGATTCAAAAGAATAACCAGGATCCTTTCCACCTACTACTGCTGCGTTTCAAGGTTTTCGACGCCAGCAACTGGTCCATGACATATCATGCCTTCACTATACGATGCTCTGCTTTCCTTTTTTCTGATAATCTGCTGCATAATGTCAATGTAAGCACATATTTTATATAATTACACATGCATATATATATATATATATATATATATATATATATGTCTATTTGTGTGTGTACATCTACATACTTAAGCCTTAACCCTGATGATCTGCATGAAGCTTGACCCTCCAATAACCAGTAGCAGAGAAAGGGTGGTTAAATCAAGCCTAAACAATATTCTCTGAATCACCACCTTGGGCCATGGAAACAACCTAAGCAGCCCTGAGGCATAGCCGGGGTTCCGATCGAGGGCATGCCAAACTCCAGCAAGGCCTACTTGTCGCAGGTGTCTGCTTTCGATGACCTCGGCCTTGACTTGATTGTTTCTTTAGGGTTTAGGTCTCCGGCTCAGGATTCCTTCCTTGGTTTCAGGGGGTCAGGGTTGCATCGTTCGCATCTATAAGCTGGGTTTAAGGGACGGGGATTGCTGTTTCGGTTTTTGAGAGTCTGGATTCAATTTGTCAGGGGTCGGGTTTGGGAGTAAGGATAAAGCTGTTGGAAATCTTGGAGCGCCTCTCTTTGAAACGGAAAAGTTGGCAGGAGACGTCTGTTGTGCTCATCCCACATTGACATCAGTTCTTCTCTGCAAATTGCTCTTTTGCGCAGATTTGTTTCACCAAAGACTGCGACTGTGTCGTATCGTATCCGCTTGCGCACCCTGACCCGCCCCGGTGCCAGACCAGATCCGATGCTGCCAGTAATAAGTCTATAAGTGAGGCCCCCGTGTTTACGGGTCCGCTCTGTACGCACTCCGCCTGGGGAGTGCAGTGGTCGGAGCAAGCCTCCTCCCCAAAATCATAGCGTGCTACTAGCGTAGTTACAGCATACAGGGACTTCGAAGACCTGCTATGCCGTCCTGTACCGGTACTTTCCCTACCCTGATAATCACTCAAGTAAACCCTATAACACCATACAGAACCCTTTGCAGCCAATAACACCCTAGGTAGTTTAGCCGTATGTAAATTACCAGAAAGCCCCAAGAGCCCAGGAGAAGACCTATCGCGATGTGCTCCGGCGTTTTACGGATACAGACACCATTGACCAGTCAGACTTGCGCGAGTTCCTGGAGCTTCTCGGCAGGGATTCTGGCGCATAGATCGTCGTATGTACCTGAGTCAAAGCTTCGCTTCTGGCGGCAAATGGCGAATTCATATCCAGCATGTGGGTTCCCGCTGTCTCATGTCAGAGAGATTAGATGATCAGCCCTTGTATTTCATTAAACATGCCTCAAGTACTTGGCCGGTTGTGTGGCATCGCTCGCCATACCCGAAGCACTTGACTAGAGCAGCATAGCTAAAAGCTCCTACACAGCAAGAGGAGTGCCGGTCCGAAACTCAAATGCCCTGCTGGCAGTCGTGCAGTGTAAGGTTCAGGGCACGAGGCCGTGATGCAAGAATCTGGCTAGTCCCCAAGCCCAGTCGCAAAAAAGGGCACGAGGGTTTCGGGTTTAGAGGATTTAGTGTCTGTCGGAGTCTACTAAGCCGATAGCTATCTCGAGTTCCACGCTTTGGGGGTTCTGGGAGGGCCGTGTAATGATTCGCTCCACACCTCAAATCTGATGCCCCCTTCATTCCAGTGAGCTGCTTTCTTGAACAAAGACTCTTGCAAGGTCAAGGCTGGTGATCTTCAAGAGTTCAGGTTGGTGCGGGTTCGGCACACACAATGAAACCGGGGAGCTATATCGCGCACGAGAACGATGGTCACCCTTGCTATTAAATATTCGGGCCCCTGTGATCTTCTACTTATATCTCTTAAGGTCGGTGGGCTTCAAGCCTCGCAACAAGCCGGAGAGGGAGGTGATGCAGAACCTGTCGCTCGGCCTCGCCAGCCTAGAGGCCTTTAAGTCTCGGGCCCCCCCAATACTACGCCGAATCAGCCTTTTTGGTTTGTTGCTTCTTTGTGTCTAGGTGCGGTGGTGTAGAGCCTTGAGTTTGGCTCCTCTGAGCGGGTCGCGGTTCTGTTTCGGCTCAGTTTCGCAAAAGTCCTTGGGGCTCGACTTTTGCTGTCGAAATCAAGCTTGAAGATGGCATGCGTGATCGAAGAGATGCATCATCACCTACCTTGCCTCCTCTACAAAATGCGCGAGATTCTCATTCCGGGTGTGCGCTGGACGTGACGTGATCGGTTCCTTTTATGTGGTCATTTCGTCCAAATATTCAGGACAAGAGTGCCGCTAATGTTGAAGAGGAACGGCCTTCACCTGTCCAAGGCTGCGCAACCTGGACAGCCTCGATATTGGCTTCGACGTCCTTTTCGGGGAGACCAGAGCCGTTCAAGTCCGGGTTCAGGGGCTCAAGCGGCAAAACCTAAGGAGTCGGTAAGACTAGCTTCCGCCACGGGCTTGGCTGTGTACGATCGCCAGTTGCTGGGCAATTCCGTTGCTCGGTGGGGCGCGATTGGACTGCGAGCAACATCAGTCCAGAAAGCCACGGTCAGAAGCAGATCCCGACCTGGCATTCGTGAGAGTGAAAACGAGCAGAGAGAGTTGAGCAGCAGAGAGCAACACGAAGAAATGCTTTTGCGGTCGCAGCAAGTGTCGCCCTATGTTGCCATAATTGTAGTACTTGTAAGGGGTGATCCGAAGTTCCAAGGGGCATTGGTAAGGGGTCAGTTCAGAACGCCGCGAGGGATAAGCGAGCCTCATTGGTCAACGTTTTGCGAAAGGGAGGAGAGAAGCTTGCAGCGTACTGGAGGTTCACCGGCTGTTCAAATCGTCGATTCTTCGGACTATTGCCCTTCAGATGTCCATGACAAGGTTTTGTAAGTGAAGAGGCCACGATCTTTGATCGGCTTTTGGGTTAGAGTTGCCCTGGGCTAACAGGGTTGCGGCTCACAGATATCGCCATTGGTGTCCGTGCCTGCTGCGGCCCAACAGCCGCATGTCGCAGGCTTTTGCGTGGATCTCTTTTTGTTTTCCTCATGCCGGGAGAGAACCTCCAACCTGTTTGCTTGTTTTGCAGGTCTCGGGTCTTAGTTTTCGCGGAGGCTTTGGCAAAGCTTCGCGACGTCGGCCGGACCTTCGGGACTCATGCTCGGACCGTCGCCTCCTAAAGCTCGCAGCAGTTTCCGGCTTTCTGCAGCCCACCTCCTTTTGCTCGGAGGTCAGACCAAAACCTGCCTCGAAGCACCCGGGCAGCGGGGAAACGAGCGACAGCTAGATGCCCAGCGCGGATCACCTGCATCGGCGGCACTCGACATCAAACCGCCGCACAGCGCCAACTTGCAAACGTCCCTTCCAGCAGGGCGCCGCGCGACTCCTCGGCTCTGAAAACTTTTTGCAATCATTGGCCTTGGACCCTGTTCAAGAAGCACATAATTACCGTCTTGCCCCGAGCACCGGCCATTGTCTTTGTTTCACTTCGAGTTGTTGGACTTCACAGTCCTGAAGGTTTGCGTCTAAAGGGTTCCGGAAGCGTTTCCTGACAGAGCACTGCAGCCGAACTGGGGAGTAAGATCTCAACTTCCTATAGTAGTGCTTTATATCGTTCCGCCCGAATCTTGCCAAAACCCCGCGCTCTGCAACATGAGCCCCATAAACCGGGTCAGACCATAACCTTTCACAAAGGGCTCTGACCAGAGCAGGAGATCATCCCTGCTATACGCCTGGGCTTCGCTGAGATTCGCTCACAGGACTTGGTGCATGCCCTGGTGACAGCGGGTAGGTTTAGGGGCTCATGAAAAAGCAGGCCCCTTTTATTGTGACTGGTGTTGGGTTCAGGGCTCAATGTTGAAAGGCTTGGGGCGGCTCTTCTCAATATTGAGGTGCCGAAATCTGGAAGCTTTGGGTCCTTACGACTGTAAGCTGCTGCTAGCAGACTCTGGGATCCCGAGGCTAAAACACAATGCCTGAGATAGACCGTCCAAACCAAGTAATTAGATAAAAGGGAACATTCAATGAAAAGGATGAACCTTAATATTTTGTGAGAGGGTAAACACTTTGTCATGATACTGCCGCAGCTTGCCTGTTCCAGTGCCACCGAGCTCGTGCTGCAGTTGCTGCAGGCTGCGATGCCGTGCCTGAGCATGCGGTGCTTCTTGCAGATCCTCGCTGCTGCACTCCCCCTGGTGCTTGCAGTGACCCCATGCCGTGGAGACGACTGTGCGGCCGACTCTGATGTGGAGATGCTGGTTCAAACACAGGTTCACAAAGATGCTTCGGGAGGAGGTGGAAGTTCGGCCACGGAGAAGCAAGCTGCAAGCATCGGACACTCGAAGATGGTTTCAGTCCAGCGGGATGTCTCCGTTCAGAATCGTACCAGACGGGGCAACTGTGACGGGGTCATCGAAGGAATGGGTCGTGGGATCAACATTGGAAAACGTTTACGAGTTCGACCAGGGCGATACGAATCCGGAAGTCGTCAAAGAGCAGGTCAAGTGGGCCCACGACACAGGATTCAAGCATATCCGCCTGCCGTGAAATGGGACGGCCATTTCGATGCCAACTCCGAACACACGAAGAGGGTCACCGAAGTTGTGGACTACGCCTTGGGGCTGGGCCTTTATGTGGTCGTTAACTCCCATCACGAGAAATGGCTTGTGGAGCATTATGATGCTGCCAGGCAGGACCCCAAAGACAAATCGTGGAACATGTGGACTGGTATCGCAGGTCATTTTGCGCACAGGTCCAACAAACTTGTCTTTGAGATCCTGAATGAGCCTCACATGAATTTTGGAGGCTGGAACGAGCCTATACATCCATCGGAAGGATACGCGATCGACCGCACCCGCGAAATAAACGGCATGGGAGTTGACGCTGTGCGCCGCGTGCCAGGTCACGAAGACCGAATGATTTTCGTGCATCCGAATGCCATGTCGAGCATAGCCACTGCCAGGGCAGTTTACCCCGATAGGTGGTCTCTTCCCGGAGGTGGCAACGATGCCTGTGTGGGCATCACCGTGCACACATATGATCCCTACGACTTCTGCAGCGAAAACGGCAATCCTCACTACTACGGATCGATCGGCGCCATGAAAAAAGGCTTGCTCAATATCTTCAGAGACTTTCGTGATTATGTCTTCGACACGGGTATTCCCATTTACGTCGGAGAGTATGGCGTGGGCCGGCAGCCGGAGCGTCAGTCGGAGAGGGACAACGACCTGGTCCGCGAATACTACAGGTTCGTGACTGGCCACTTCCGAGAGGCTGGCTTCGCCACAGCCGCCTGGAACGACCCTGGATGGTTCGCCATCTACACGAAGCAGGAGTATGGATTGCACACGGCGTGCGTGTCACCTTATGTTTAGGATGAGATTGCAGACCCTTGGAGCCTTGGCCATCAGGGCTAGAGGCCCTGGGCCCTAGAGGCCGGAGCCGAAGAAATCCGACGAATTCATGACAACTACCGTCGCGTTTGCATGAGAAGTCCTTTAGCCTGAAACTAAGGCTGTATGTTGAGTTGAAGAACAGTGAATCATGCAAAGTCCAGAAGGTGGATGAGCGTTCCAGTACATACTTGCTGACCTTGTGCAGCTCAGCAGGGGAGGGTGCTGTGCAGTAGTTGTGCAGTGCTGTCACCTGAGGTGGTGCCGAACTGAGGACAGTTGAAGTATCGGTATCAATCTGTTGCTCGGTTGCTGCAAGACCTCAGGACTGACGAGTAGCGGCTGGTCCTTACGGAACCGACCAACACCGACGAGTTAGAGCAATGTCTCTTTCTCTCACCTTCCTGATACAATGACTCTGTCTAGGCCGTGGGTCTGGATGTGACATGGCACGTTGCTTACCGGCGAGGCAGCCAACCATATCGGGAAGGAAGGTGCGCCCTGAAAGTAGTTTCATGCAGACTGCTCCGAACCGAGAACCTCATCTGGCTTGCCCATGTGTGAGGGGGTAAAAGGACGTAAGCGTTAAACGAACGAAGACTTGGTCCGAGTTGTAGTTTGCCACTCAACCTGATCCGAATCCTGGACTCGCGAATCTCCACCCTACAATCTGTCGAAAAAACAAATAGTCCAAATCTCCAGTCAGTACTCCTAAATCTTGCTCCAGTCCTGGTTCCATCGCTAGAACCCATGCATATGCTGACTCTGGAAGCCCCCTGTTCCCGATCAGTGCGTAGGGATCGTGAGTGGTTGGCGACTAGCGCTGGCTTTCAGTCGCAGATAGTGTCGGACAGTTGCAAACAGTGGTGCAGTATGTTCAGATAACGAAAGTGGGCATGAAGCTAGACGAGAAAAGGAGAGGGGGAAATTAGTGCTAGGAACAGACCACGAAGAAATTGCCAAGGCTTTGCATGATTACTGACACAAACAGGTTTAACCTAAATACGACTTGGAGAGACCGAGCCCGAAGCCCTGAGGTGAAGAGATTCCATGAAGCAGACATAGACAAGAGCGGCGTGCTCTCCTTGATCGAAATGCTTCAGCACCCCTGGCTGAATCCGGTTTTATGTAGGACCCGCAACGTCACTCCTGAAGGCATACGCAAACCCTCAAGCCCTCAACTTTAGGATGAACAGAAGTCGTGAAGAAGTAGACTTAAACAGGAATCTGTAGGTTTTTGCGGAGTATGGGTTTTGGAGGCACGAGGAACATCTGGCCAGTCTCGGGTAGATTGTGTTTGCCAGATAGTTGCCTTAGGGCTCTGAATATTTGCTGAAACGTGGCCGTTTTTTGCCGGGCCTGGGCTGGGGCATGTAGTTTCTGGGTGGGATTAGAGCCGTTTGGTCTCATGTGCTTTTGCAGGGTTTTCAGATGCGGAGCTGTTTTCCCCCCCCCTTTCTGTTGCTCTACTTATGTTACCGACTCCTTTGCACCATCGCGGGGTGAAACCGTGCCTCGTTTCCACAGTGCGAGAGCCCCCAGGCTGTTGAAGCTGTTGTGGCAGTAGCCCTTTCACCTGCAAACACAGGAGACGGCCTGAAAGGCATTAGAAAAGTATCGTGTTGGTTCGAGTAGATCTGTGATGATCGGTGGTACTTATACAGAGAGAGAGAGAGAGAGAGACAGACACGGGGGTCTTTCCCCTCGTCCCTAGCCCTGGCGAAAGAAAGACAGAGAGAGAGAGAGAGAGCTATGGTGAGGGGGGCTTGCCCTCCTTACCCCTAGCCCTGGCGAAAGAAAGAGCTATGGAGTGCTTTACGCGTGTATGCCATGTTGTGGATGCATGCATGCGCAGATTCCGATGTAAGAGACGTTTGGCTACTCCGGGGTGTACCTCAACAACCAGGCTATGGATCGACCTTGTTTGGACAAGCTCTGGAAATTGAGATTAGGGTTCGGGGTCCATCCAAGAGGCTGAGGTGTTGAGAGCTTCGGATTTCTGGCAGGATGGCCGCTGAGACCGCTCGAAGGGCTGCAGAACACATGTGCTATACTGGGCCAAAGCCTCACAAATTGATCTACCACGCTAGCAAACATAGGTAGAGACATGAAGCATGCATATGCGTTGTTATCTGGGGCGGCTTACCGAGTATGTGGGAAGTAGCACGAGCGAGAAAGTGAAAATGTGGGTGCCCTCGTGGCCTTGTCATATAAATCGCTAGGGGCTCGCAGGGTGTGGCTGTATTTTCTTGCAGCATTCTCCGGGGAGCAACACAATGCAAGGCGGGAGCTGGGCAGTACAGGAGCAGCAGTCTACCCTACACCACAGTCTACACCCCCGTCCTTTTTAACACCTTTTGCACGCGGAAGCTGAGAATCGAATCCTCCGAGGATTCTGCGCTGGTCGGGCTTTTTCCCTCGGCTGCACATCGTGGTCCAGGCAGTTCTTGAGGCATCAGCACGGCAAGAGCAGGGCAAGTAGTAAGAGGCATTCAGAACCTCAGAGGCATCAGAAGCGAAGGATCATCCTTCAGGTGGTAACTCCGGTGATGGCTGCATCGCTCGGCAGCCATAGTCATAGTACCCAGAAAGGCTAGAAGGGCATTAGTAGCCCTCGTTGTCACCATACTTGTAACAGCATCGGCGGAAACACAAAAAGTCTCATGAATGTTAGCACTGTATTGCCCGTGAGTAATGGTGTAATGCTAGACACCCAGTTTGGTGTGTTCCTTGAGGGATGGAATCCACCAGGTCGCCTGGTTTCGGGGGTTAAAGGGAATCCACCAAATTGCAGTATGCGGACCATGGAGCCGTAAAGAAAGCCCACCTACATGGCAAGCTCCGGGGTGTGTTCCAGGGGAGTCTTCAGAGTCTCTTATCGAGGTCCCAGAATGCCTGGTAATGAGACAGTAGGATGTGCGGGCGTTTAGCTCCAGCCACCAGTGTGGCAGGTGATCCCGGAGATAGCCGAGATGAGCCAGGCAACCTCGCCGCAGGCTCTCCTGGAGAAAGCCGCTTGCTTGAAGATCCGGTTGGATAGTGCTGGTATTAGTTGTCCCACCTGTGACAGTTCCATGTGGACCCCGTGGAGTCCGACAGATGCGGTCCGGTGCGGGTGTTTCGTGAAGAGCCATATGATTCACAACGCCCATCCAAAAAGCATCAGCGACAGAAATGCACCATCAAACATCCTCATGTCCGGCATCAAGAGAGTTAGGATTGCCTCGGTTGATGGTCTTCGTTCATCGTCAGAGGTTGCGCGTCCTGCCATATTCAAGACAATTGGATATAGTTGGCAGGATCTCATCAAGCCGGCGCAATTCCACATCCTTGCTCCTCTCCTCGAGGCGAAGGGCACCTGTAATAACAGTTTGGATGTGAGGGCACTGCAAGAGGGGCTCGCGCAGGTGAATCCTCATGTGTCGGGCGCAACTGTTCGTTTGAACGATGTTCAGCCCTCTGCACTTTTATTGGGTTGAGGAAGTTAAGTCCGGAACTCTCGAACAAAACGAAGGACAGAATTACAAAAGTGAAAGCCTGTTACCTGCTCGGCCTAGACGAATGACGAGGAAGTGACAGCTGGGTTTCGGACTTGGGTGTTGCCATGGATACACCGCCACCGAGCCATCAGGAGACACCATGGACTGCCGTTTAGAGCTTCACCGGCCACGGCAGGAGCGTGCAGAATGCGAAAATGTCCAGCGGCGGGTCGAAATTTCGGACCCCTGGATGAAATCGCAGGACTTAGGAACAGTGTGCAGTTTGAGGGGCACTATTCCAGGAAGCAGGTCCTGGTGCTCTTGTTGGTTCTTTAGGATTCCTCTGGGTTGTTGCGGAATGTCGTCATTACGAGCTTACACAGCAACTCGTTCCCCCAAGTGCTGCGGACCAACGACGGCCTGCCAAGCTGCAGTGTATATTTCCGCTTAGAATCAATTAAGTTGTTCAGCGTGTAGAAAAATGAATGCCAGTTTCTAAAGGGCATCGATCATGGTTCCCGAAATGGGCTCCTGCAGGGAAGAGCGTCGGGGTTATGACTTTGGCTAAAGCTCTAAGGCTTGGGTTTAGCGAACTCTATTTGTGTGTAGCAGAGGGACGCAACGGCATTGTTTCGGTGCACAGGTCCATGGTCCGCAGACCAGGATTTTTCGAGATTGACTTTAATTTGCAGTGATTTGTACATGACTAGAGCGACGGAGACGTGTTCTAGCGGCTTGACCTTATGGCAGAGTCTGAATCACTTCGGCTGCTAGTGAGATCCAAGGTGCTGTCAAAGCACAATACTAAATACCTTCACAAGAGCATGAGCTCACCGGATTGCCTCGCAGAGCGGAAACCTGTACTGCACACCTCAAACCTCGCCAAGGAGAACATGGACCTTGATGAGGAGACACAGAAGCTTTGGGGGGCCACTCTGCTCGCAGGATGACGTCAACAAGATTCAAGAGAGTGTGGTCATATACTGCCACGAGCGCTAGCAGCAGTGCGTCGGAACCATTATCCTCGTCCTCGTCCTTATGAGTGAGTTTCAGCTAAGGCTAAGGCTAAGGGTTTCGGTTTGACTTGCGACGGGCAGCAAGGTTTTCTTCTCAATGCAGTTGCATCCACGGAGACCTGCCGAAAAAATGTCCATCCCTCTCCCCTCTTATGCACTTCATTTTCTTCCCTCCCTCTCGCTCCCTCATGCTCATGTCCTGTTGTACCACATGTTCACTCTCGACCTCTCTCCGTCTTTCCCTCTCCCTTTTGCTCTTGTCGTGTCTTTGACTGTCCTCCCGCGTGTCTGCCGCACTCCCTCCCTCGTTTCTTGTCCAACTATCTTGACTGATGCTTCTTTGTGTTGGTCTATCTCCCTCTCTGTCTCTTGTTTGTTCCCTCTCTCTCACCGCGCCATTATGAGATCATCATTATTGTCTTGCTCGTTCCTCCGTCATCGTACAGCCCTGCATCTGTTGATCCCATCGTCCTGAGAGTTATTCTTCTGTTCGTCTTTATCTTTGCGTATGATTCCATGTGCTGGTACATGAATACAGACGTGCATGTATCGCCCTTATTCGTCCTTATAGAAGCAGTCTACGGATGCAGTCTGAGATCGGCAACAAGAGACAGACAGGCAGACAGAGCGAGAGAGAGAGATAGATGGATAGATGGATAGACAGATAGTCAGATGGAAAAGATTTCTAGATTAAACTAGATAGAGATTTTAGTTAGATTACTTTGCTTGATTGGACTAGACAAGGCTAGGCTGGATTGGATTGGAATAGTGCAAAAGGATAGATGGCTGGGTAGGTAGGCAGGCAGGCAGGCAGGCAGGCAGGCAGGCAGGCAGGCAGGCAGGCAGGCAGGCAGGTAGGTAGGTAGGTATGAGGGCAGACAAGTAGATGGTCAGACAGGTAGCAAGCTACAGAGACCGATAGAGACATAGAGATAGATAGATTGATTGTCTGATCGGCGGATAGACGCAATGGTTCACACATAGATGCGTGCGTGCGCGTGCCTGTGTGTGTGTGTGTGTGTGGGTGTGTGTGTGTGTGTGTGTGTGTGCGCATGTGCGCACATATACACTTAAATATGTATACATACGTCTAAATATACTTCATAAATAAATAGATACATATATATATATATATGCACATACAGTGACGCTTTCTGTACATATATATATATATAATTATAAATAATATGTATTCACAAATAGGTGTGCTTATCTGCAAACGGGCACACACACACACACGCACGTACAGACCCAGAGTCGAAACATGGATCCCCGCCGAGTCGAGCCTGGTCGACTTGCACGACGTCTTCCTACGCCGAGCAAAGCAGGAGAGCACCCTTGTCCCTGAAGCGGACTTTTTGATAGCAGGATTTAGGGCTCATCAGGCTGCCATAACCTGCTTTCGCAGGTTATTGCCCTCAGTTGGTGCAGTAGTTGTGCAGCTCTTCACAGAGCCTGTTTGGGGCTGGCGAATTGGGGGTTTAGCAGTTGCACGGGGCTCACGTTTTGCCTCTTTCCTCTCTCCTTCCTGGCGCCCGGATTCTTCGCCGAGTCCCCCAGTCGTGCCGACCGGACCGCAGACCTTAAGCCCAATTTTGGATTTCCGACAGGACCTGCTGCCTTACACGTCCTTGCACCACCTGGCCTTCGCCACTTGTCTCGCGTCTTAGGGTTGGCTCCTGAAGCTGTGGGAGTTTCGCACTATGTGGGTTGGAAGTTGGAACCCCGACGTGCCCTGAAGCACTTCCGGCTCCGGTTGCGTAGAAGGCAGGCCACCAGTCGTGTGTGCGCTGCAGGGACTTCAAGACGCCGCGAATTTCTAGCCTACATCAGGAGTCCCTTTTGTTACCAGGCCCTTTTTAGGCATTAACCCCCCTTAGGATGCAGAGAGCCGATCACAAGTAGCTGCGCCTTGGAGCATGGGGAGGTTGCGTCCGTGATGCAAGGGACCAGTTTATTGAGGGCTCAGGCGGTAGGGTGAAAAGTTGAATCAGCTCAACAGCTTCATTAGCAGTAGCGGGTCCTCAAGCCCACTTCCGAACAGATGATTGCTTCGTCCATTGCCTGGTTGCAATTTGCCTGCATAAACGGTCCCAGGCCCTAGTCATGGGTTCATGTATTTATGCTTTCAGGCGCCCCCGCCCCAAACCATACGAGACTCGCGGATCGCTAAGACTGCATGCCCTCACGCTGAAGCGAAACCCCGGAACACACGGCTCCGGGTCCAGTGTCATCATAATCTAAGTGGCGCTTTGCGAGCAATTCGTCAGTTTCCATTATGGTCCTGGTACCTGTTCATGAACAGTTTCGGCGGTCCATGCACTATGGGAGCCACAGCTGTCTGTAGTGCTTCGAAAGGCCATACATTCAGCAAGCGAAGCTCTGTACCCGATCGGAAGAACTCAGGACTGTGGCCTCGTGCAGCATCGCGCCCCAGGCTTCAGGGAAAAGCTTCGCAACATCGCATCAGGCGAAGTAAGCCACTCGAGCTGTCACAAGCTTCAGATTTCAGATGTGCTATTGGTCAGCTGGGTCATGGCGGGTGCCTGTAGTAGGCTAGGTCTGGGATAAAGTCATTCGTCATGCGCCGTGTTGGGTTGTCAGTAGCAACTTGTGTAGGACGACTAACGCACGCCTGGATCAGAAGCCTTCGGTTTGTACACGTCCTGAGTCTTGGCTTCAGACTTTGGGACTTGGTTGTTAGACGTCGGTTTGAGAAATACTCCCGGAATCGACATTGCCTTTCGGGCCTTTCGTCTCTTCCCAAGGTAAGAATTTGTGAATTTCTTCTGTGCCACTTCACGGCAGACTTAATGCCTTCATTGTGTCTAAGGTCCTCAGATGATGGAAGAAGGTGCCACGGCTTAGTTCATACCTGGCACACCGTCCATCTTAAGTTGCGCTGAGGCAGAGGTGCGCTACCCGATGGTTAAAGGGTTTTCGGCTCAAAAGCATCTTTGGGGTCACGGCTGCGCAACTGCCACAATGACGCTCGGGTATCATGGCCTGCTGTTGGCTGTGTCGTGCCTTGCTGGTTCTGGCTGGGCTTATTCTGCAGGCGGACTGGCATAATCCGGATCATGGGGCCTTCTGCCCTGCTTGGAGGAACCCTTGAAGGATTGTGCTAGCACTACCACTCTTGAAGGATACGAAGACGATGCAATTCAAGCCATGACCGACGGAAGCATGCCACGCCTTCAGCATCAAGAGCTGGTTTTGACTAAACCGAAGCCCATTGTCGCGACCGCTGCACTGAAGCGTCGATGGCCATCCGTGGAAACACATCTGCGCAACCCCGAAGGTTCGTCACTCTACGGCTTTAATTGCACCGTCTTCGTAAAGTGCTTCCACGGAAGCCCGTCGACGCCTCCAGTGCAACCTTTTGCACGCGCAGGTTTCGGGAAAAGTCCGAGGAGTGCGTCGAGGTCCAGCTTTAGAAGGGCTCCGGCCGGTCGGTCCGCCGTTGTTCCAAAGCGCAAGCGCCAGATTGTCATTGGATATGCGATGGAGGACGTGCGCAGGTGCTTCACCGAGGTGCATGGTCGCGGCCCTCGCCTTCTCCTGACAAGACACTGCGAGGACCGCGAGGACTGCAAAGTGATCTTGGAGGTGGCGGAGACGTCTATACAAGGGCCTTCTGGTGCTACTGGGCTCTTAAGCGGTCCCGAAAAAGTGGGGGACCACTTCTCGGATATCTAGGAGCCCCAGGAGAGCCCAGCCGGTTTGGGTGCATTTTGTAGTTTGTCTTCTTACTTACAGGTGAGCATGGCACTTTGCCAGCCGACACGACAGTTCGGTCAGCAACAGACATGCAAGGTTCTAAGGTTCTGTCGCTCTTTCACGGACTGCTGGCGAAACGGGGGTAGCGTCCGAATGCAGGTGTTTTTGAAAGGCTTCGCAGTTCGAAGCCTGTTTCAGCAGTCCTCCTCAGCATCCAGGAGCACCGGCTCCAATATTATTTGTTCAACCCGACGGGACGGATGCACAGAACGTCCGGTTTTCGAGACAGCCATGCCAGCTAAATAAACGCCCGGTGTTCCGGGGTGATCAGCTCGTGTTGATGCGAAGAACATACCTGCATCACCACCCGACCACGGCACAAAATAGATCATTCTCTGGAAGTGCCCAAGCTTGTGAATCCTTGTAACGGGTGAGCTTTAGGTTTCGACCTTCACGACCCCAGCGCGGTGGAGCGGGCCCACTTCGACTTCCGACAGGTGGTTCAAGAATTTTGGGCGTGAGATTTGTCGGTGTTGTGTTGGGTGGCTTGGTCTCATGACTTGCCTTTCTCTCGTGGCAGGTATTGCGTATCATGACACAGATCCGCCAAATTGAAGTCGAGTTGATCGGGGACGTTTTTGCCGCTACCGATGCCGATGAGACCAACGGCCTCAGCGTGGAGGACTCTTGCAGCATGACCCCTTTTGATCCAAAAGTGCAGGCGCGGCAGGCACTGCAAGATCGAAATTTTAGCCTTTGAAGCGCAGACGCCTCGAACCTAAAAGGCGCTACTGTAGGCGTTGGCCCGCTAGGCCGCTAGGCTCTCAGCCCTGCCCTTGCCAGGAATGCATGGACTGCCTAGCAGCTTGCGGCATCGAGCCAACGACCAAGCAGATGTGGCCTGCCTGCCGAGAAGCTCTGGGTGTTTCTCGGGGAGTCCGTTCTGGGGGTTCTTGGTAGGTCTATGCCGGTTGTTGGCGCGAAGTGTTCGTAGAGTTGGGGAGGATAGATAGCTTTGACCGGCGACAATTACCCAACTCCTCCTGCCCAAAGCCCATCCCCGAATGTTGTGTCTTACAGACATTGGCTGTTTTCGCCGATCCGGCCTGGGCAAGCTTCAAGCTGGGCAAGAAGTAAGAAATTAAGGTTTCTGCTTCAAGTTGTGCAAAAGTGGAAGTGCCCCAGGCCCCAGATCCGTCCCCCCAGATCCATCCTGAAGAAAAGCTGGAGGGGTAGCAATCGTGCCCTTGAACAATGATCCTCAAACCTGTAAACTTGTCCAGTTTTTGCTTCCGTCAAGCAGTGAGGGAGCTTGGCTTTAAAATCTTTTTCCGCTAGTCATCGCCAGTCCATTGTCCATCTACCTTAGTCGACAATAAGGCAAGATCTCATCCCGCGACTCGTGGAAGAGTTCGACGAAGACGGCTGCTTTGCTGCAAGGTTGATGTGGCTTCTGAGCTCCTGGAGTCGAGTGTCGAAATCTGTAGATACACCCAGTAGATATGCTCGAAGTACACCAGATGACCCCTCGACCTTAAGGCTGTAGCGAGTGCCCCGCAGAAGCAGCAAGACAGCACAGGAGTCTGGATAAACGGTTCGAGTTCCTTGCGAATCCTCTGGAAATTAAACATGATGTTTGAACGTGTCCCGCAGACATTAACCTGGAGATGGTCGTCTTGACTGAGGACTCCTTCATAGACAAACTAAATCTTAAGCAGTTGTCACCCTGATCGGAAACGTCCCCTCATGAAAGACAGATTGAAGGCAAAAGCGTGCTTGTTGCGTTGGTTTGATTATCTCTCCCCCTCCGCGCCTCTCCCAAGGCCACGGCGGGTTGGCAGTTGGCAGTGGGGAGATGTAGGGACTTGATGTGCGGGGTCCGTTTGCTTTGGCTTGCTGGAGCTGAAGAATCCCGCGATCGTGAGGCGGTCCCACCTATAGAGTGCAGGCGGCTACGTGACTTTCCGCATGGGAACAACTTGGACTTGCCGCAGACTCGTTGCATTTTGAACTGGAGGTGACTTCCGATTTCTTCCACTGCCAGAGTAAGAAGAGAAACCCACCCATTCGCGGACATCCCAGGACTGACTACATAACAGCTTTTCTCAATCCCCTTAGCTGCTCCGCCCGTTTGCCACGCACTGCTGTGTTCCTCTGAGGCTCCGGGGAGCTGGATCTGGAGGAGTACTTGGAGTTCGCGAAGTTCGTGGCCGACCGCATTCGGAAAATGCAGCACGTAGGCAATATGGATGACGCTCAGCGGGTGCTTGGGCCGCACTTACCTCCAGGCCTGTAGGGCCTCTAGGGATTCTTGGCACTCTAGGTCACAAAAAAGATTACCCAGTACACTCGTTTCTGTGGAAAGCCCCTGTATCCAGTTACAAGCTCATGAGCAAGCACTTATACGCCCTATTGAAAGGGAAATTTCGCTTTTCTATGCCACAGACCAGCTGGAGCCAGAGTACCCAAGACACGCACCGCAGTGTGGCGGGAATTCCAACATTCCTTAGACTGGCGGATTTCGAGATGCCACGAGCCCGAAGGAGCCGAACAGGTTAGCCCGGCCAGGAACGGGACTGGGGAGCACGACTTCCACCCAAACGTCCCAAAATACGCGCGGCACTGCGGCGGGAGCGCAATTCATCAATAATGCAGACAGCCGCAGCATTGATCGGAGTTCAGAATGAACTCGGTGGACGCTGTGGGACTTTGGCGAGAATGTGATGTATAGTCGATAATGCGTAGTGTGCCGCAACAATCTTGCGGTTTTATGGTTGCTGGGTCTACAGTTTCAAGGTGTTTTGGGCGCGAAGTTTTTCGCAAGGGCGCCGGATTTCAGAAGCCCTCGGGCCCACAAAGACAAACTCGAAGCCCGAAACTGCAAAACACAACTACTTGCTTTAGCGACGCTACACCCCAATCTATAAGACTTTAAACTAAGCCTTGTCCCTCCTGCAGTCAGCTATAGGGCGGCTAGCAAATTGACGCCAAAGCCTCCACCTCCGAGCCCTTAGCTCGGCCTAACTTCTAAAGTGTATTTACATGAACCCTATAAACCTCAAGCAGCCAGAGCTGACACGGAATCCCGTTCAGATCGGCTACGGCGAGGAAGAGTACATGAGGCTTCAGCACAAGGGCTTGAGAGGGCCGAGCATTTGAATTGTGTGACGGGTGTGTCCGGGTGTATGTGTGCGTGTGCTTGCGCGCGTGTGGAGTGCATGTATTTGGAGGGAGGGAGAGAGAGAGAGAGAGAGAGAGAGAGAGAACTAACAAAGTTGGGTGGGCATGATGCCCGGGGGATTTGACAGTCCCCCATGCCCAGGAGAGAGAGAGAGAGAGAGAGAGGGAGAGAGAGAGAGAGAGACCGAGCGAGCGAGCGAGGGAGCGCATCCTCGTATATTCACTTCCGCCATGTGTGACCATTCTTGGGCGCGGCTTTCGATCCAGTCGTTGCCATACCATGACGTGGAGCAGCGTAGCGAGTTCGTCTACACTCTGTCGGCCACGGATCCCAAGTTGAAGATTCCTGCGCAGGCTGGCTCGAAAACATGCAACAAAGTCTCAGCAATGTCGAAGACTCGAAGACGGCATTGGCTCATGGTAAGCGGGAATCCGGGAAAGCGCATTTAGCTGGAAGAGCAACGAAACCAAGAGATCTGATCTTAAGAAGTGTTGTGTTGCGTTGCGACTTATGTGTGTGTGTGCGCGCTCGTCCATGGGCGACGAGAGTCACTCCCGCCATGATTGTTGGATCACACTGTAGACGGACGGTGAGCACAGACAAGCTGCGAACAGCTCGGGGGCACAGATGCATGACTTGGCCTGGTGCAAATAACTCCAAGCATCAGTATATGACCAGAAGACATTTTGCTTATGTATGCCGCGTGCCCGCGCAGCCGGCCTTGTGCAATATTTTACCGGCTGCCCCCGTGCGCCGGTGTGTTTGCGATTATACCTTTGCAGCTAGCGCATCTAGCAGGCTGTGCCTAAGGTCAGAGAATGTCACATGCACGCATTGCAACACGAGGCTTTGCAGGTGTGTTTGGGTGCGGGCCTACATGTCTTTGTGTATCTATATTTATGTACAAATCAGTCAGTGCCACTCTGTGTGTGCGTGTGAGTGAGTACGTGCACGAGCGTACTTGTGCGCACATGTCCTCGCGCCTGCACACGCACACACACACACACACTTGAACACCCAGGCTTCTGGGAATGT
>CAJNDV010037546.1:0-19181 GCA_905221635.1 Symbiodinium sp. CCMP2456 | reverse complement strand
CCTCCTACTCGTCGTGCTGCGGCTGCTGCAGCAACAGCAACAACAACAACTGCAGCAACAACAACACAATTACTACTACTACTACTACTACTACTACTACTACTACTACTATTACTACTACTACTCCTACTCCTACTCCTACTCCTACTCCTACTCCTACTCCTACTCCTACTCCTACTCCTACGGCTACGGCTACGGCTACTGCTACTGCTACTGCTACTGCTACTGCTACTGCTACTGCGCGGATACAAGCCCGCTTTTCATCATTGCTTAAGATTCCTTGGTCCGTGACAGGTCCCCGTTGCTGCTGTTGTGGTAGGCCGTCGACGCAGCGTGATGGAACGCAGCGGTAACAGTCAGACCGATATCTCAGGCTCCACGAGCTGCACAGCCCTGGCTGGCCTCTCAGGGTGCCGGCCCATTCCGAGCTCGCACGCCGGACCGGCCGGACCCAGACCCAGGCAGATTCTGTCTCTTGCATCCGTGGCACAACGCAGCTTTTCTAATGCTTTTGCAGCTTGGACAGTGGCGGTTTTGGGCTCAATTCCAGCTGGTGACAATGCCGCCGGTTTTGCACGTCACCAATGTGCCTGTTGTTTGCTGCTTGGCTCAATGGATGCGACACCCTCGGCCTGACGTCTCTTTGTCGTCGGCCAAGGACGATTCCATCAACGAGGGCTTGCCTTCAAGATGGTCACGGGCTGCACAAGAGCGGCATTGCTCGTGATACTCCCACTTGGGGCACAGGGTCATTGCGAGCCTGGAGCTTCAAAGGTAGGCTTCTGGCTGTCGGTTGGCGAGATTATGCCAGCTGTTTAGAAATACGCCACCTTATCACTAAGGAACATGTAGCTGTGCTGGCATGGTCCCTTCTGGATTCTGGCGGCCTGGCGAACTGCAGGGACACACCTGGACCTAGCAGACCATTCACAGAATAGTCCGACGATAAAGCTGCTTAGACATAAGCGTGCAATTATGTCTGTAGGATGACGGAATATGAGGAGGGTGTGTGTGTTTTCTTTGGAGGCCTGGTTTGCGCCGACAGAGCCACTTGGAAGGGAATCAGTAGTCCCCTTTCGAATCAGCAGCACTCACAGCAGCGCATGGGTTCTGACGAAGTCCCTTTACGACTTTCGCAGGCTCTCCAGCACAGCTTAGACATCGACCACTTGGATGACGAAGTTAGTACTTCCCTGCCCGGTCAAGATCCAGATCCAGATGCCGAACCTTTGCTGCAAGAAGGCGTGCTAGAAGGATACATATGCCCTGGCACCTTGCTCAGAAGCAAAGTAGCGGCAAGGAGGTGTTGGCCAGCTCATAGCTTCTGAACTGATGGCTTTCTCGGCTCAAGACGCATCCTACATCTGATAACGGATGCCTCAGGCATCATTGACGCAATCCTTCTCTACTACCCGTGCCCGTAGCTTTGTCTCGCGGCGCATTCCATAGCACGGTGCTCGCATGACACCGAGTACAGGAAATTTGTTGGACGTGTTGGCAGCGCTTCCAATCTCCATTTTGGCTTTCCTCGTGGCCCGCATCATCGTGTATGGCCTCTCGGACGACATTGTCCACTACCTCAGAGCAGACCTCGTGGATGATGCCGCGACGTTTGTTGCTTGCTGCACTGGAGCGCTGGCGTGCTACAGGCCGTCTGCAACCGACGCGAATCACATCAAGTTGAGACTGCCATACTTAGCCCTGTGATCGCAGCGGTGGTGGATCTGCAAGAACATCACGGTGACGATGGTGCGAAGAGCACAGCAGTGAGCGCTCTAAGTTCTTCGGCACATCACTCTCCGATGTTGAGAGCTTGTGTGCCCGGAGCTGTGAAGACGAGGGGGCCCCGAAAAAGAGCGGAGTGTCCTACAAGCGAGCAACCTTGCAAGATCTTGCAAGTGCTGGTGATTGCTCGTCAGAGAGCCAAGGCCGAAGACAACCCTGAGCTGGCCGGTCGCTCAGAAGCGCAGCGCGGTGGGTGCGCTGGTGCGCTTTCACCTGCAGGACCCGGCACAGGACACCAGTCACCAGAAGAAGAGCCCTCGCAGCAGATTCAAGGCGGACGGAGTGCAGGTTCCAGGATGTTCCAGGCATTCTCACATTGAAAAAGAGAAGTCCGTTCGGATCCCTGTGCATTCATGGTTCTGCGCATGCTCGAGTCAACGGCAACTTGGAGGAGAGTGACAGACACTCCTGCGAGTTCTGACTGCAGGAGTTCCGAGATCACCAGATTGCCACAGGGTTGTCCATCATGTTTTTGGGCATGGTCTTTTTGGCGGCTTGGCAAAACTTGGTTCACCATCCAGGTCTGTGTCAACGCGAAGTGGATGACGTAGTCGTAAGCTAAAAATTAGCGGCAGCATGACAGTGATGGAGAGTGCTTTGCTGGCAAAGGTGGGTTTCGTGGCATGGATGATTGCCTATCCTGACAAACAAGTGAAGCACTACTGTGCTTCCCGTCAGGAATTATTGAGGAGAAGGTACAGTTACGGTGCAAGGGGAGGCCCAAGATGCAACGGAAGATAGCAGTTTGCTAGGGTTTGTTGTTTTTGACTTGCGATTGAGTGGGCTACCATCAAACTAGGGCATCTGCCACTAGGTGGGCACGAATAGTTCACGCAGTGGTCACGATATCCAAGCCGGGATTTCGCCGATTAAGGTGCGTATATGCAGCTCCACCGTGGCCCGGTCGAAGTTGTTGTGAGGAAAGCGCCCCCTGGGCCCTAGTTGTTCGCGAGTTCAGGTGGCGAGGGACCTGAAGCTTTGATTGTTCGTCGTCTCGGAAGCGGGTCGTGTAGTGCGTCAGGTCTGCACATGCCCCCTGCGTTGACAGTCTCTAGCGATTGCACAAATCCAGATACAGAAAAGGTTGTGATTTTCATGGCCATCGCCATTGATCACGCAGCGATCTTCTTCACCATAGTCGAGGCTCATCTGGCAAGGTGTGAGCAGAAGCACCACAGCAGCCCTTTCGCTCGGCCCTACTTACTAGGGCCGTTGAGAAGGCGTCGATGCATACTCAGGATGCTCTCACTGGCCTCAAGGGGTGGAAGCTGGCCGTGGCACCCTTCTTCCTCTATTGGAACCTTGCTTAGCATTGACCTTCGTGGGCAAGCCTCCGATGCAATCTTCAGTCTGCTGCTTTTCGCTTTCGTTTTAACCGGACCCTGTCAGCGCCTCACAGCACTCGGAAGAACTCCCAACAGGAGAGTTCAGAACCAGCCAGCAAGGCCACTCCGTGCGTGAGCCGGCAACCCAAAACGGCTGCAACAGAACTTGAGAGCCTCCGGCACACATGCAAGATTTTGATCCACAGCTGCTGCCCGAGTGAAGATGTTATATCACAGTTCCCATGTGCTACTCGGTACATGCTCTGGACCGTCCATTCAGGATGTTGACGATACTTGTGACTTGTCTTGTTTAACCCGTAAAGCACTGCAATCAAGAAGATCTGCCTCGCAGCTTTGCGTTTTCGACAGCACATGATTGATTGAGCACGAGGTCAGCTACCTGGTTTCTTGGCTTCATTTTCCATATACGGTAGATGTGCCAGAGGGATCGGCAGTGTTCTGAAAGGCCCGGATTCCGGTCCGAGCGGGACATGCGATTGCAAAATGTAAATTGCGATTCGAGGTGCGAAGTCAGCCCTTGAACATGGCAGCTGCCTCTTGTCTGAACTTGGCGTTTAAGTGCGACAGCTCCGTTGTGTCGCTAGCTTGTGCGGTTGTGACAGGCGGGACCTTACTCACGGCGAGAAGCGAACTTCTCAAGTCGAAAGTCGCCGTGAAACAAAGCTTCCACTCAGGCCAGGAATGTAATTTCCCACGTCTCTGCCTTCGTGGCCATTACAGGCTTTTCCGATATCCTGTGGCTGGGTTGCATTGGTTGTCATCTGCGGTGGTTGCACTTGAGTCAGCCTGCTTGGCACTACCAGGTACAAGTTCACCTCGAGCAAGGACTTCCCAAAGCAGCAGGCCTGCTTTGGAGTTTCGACGTCTCGTCGATGTCTACAGCAGCGCAGGGTTCGCGAAGTGTTCGCGGGAACCCTGACCGTTCATGTCTCCGCCGATCTCCACCGCACGTGCAGGCTATTCCATGCAGTGCCTCGGCCATATCGGCATGAACTTGCTTCTTTTTGGTTGCTGACGCAATTGGGGCGAGCTGCAGAACCTGGTGGCATGCGGCTGTTTGTTGCCAGTCTGCAAGAGCCTCTGACACTCTTGCACAGGAGCCGGAGTGTGGCTAGCTATTTGCATCGGCTTCTGTTGCTTGGTCAACTCATAGCGAGGGAGAGAGGGGAGAGAGATGGAGAGAGGGAGGGAGGTGTGCGCTGAATCATAGACCCGAATGCGACCGAGGGAGCCTTGGGCAGCTGTCTTCCGCACTTCTGTGCAGGCAGGATGTTTCGTTGGATGCCCGGTCTGCTGCATGCTCGACCCCTGAATCTGTTCACAGTGAAAACTCGGCGACTGCCAGGCTGCCGTACGGATGAACCTTGTCTGAACAGTGCGAGGGCAACGAAAGAGGCAAGCAGGAAGAGAGCCTGTGCTCCGAGGCGAGCTGCCCGCCGAAGGACACAGTGACGGCCACGCCTCTCGGCCGAGCTGGAGGTGGCTAAGTCACTGAATCACGCTTATCACGCCTACTCAAGATCCCGGAAGCTCAGTCCGAGGGCGCGGGCGGCGCTTCCGACGCAGGCGCGCCTTCCTTGGCCTTGGCGTCTCGTGACCCGGCAGTCGAGCCTCGAAGGCTTCAAGAGTGCTGCAAGCCTGCAAAGTCTCCTGTTGGCAGGGCACGGACACGACGGTCACGCAGAGGGAGATGGCGAGGACACGCCTGAGAGCGTGGCTTTGCTCAACCCGCTCCTACCCTGAGCCGAGAAAGGAGGAAGGAGATGAGTTCAGCTTTCAAAGGTTCACCTCTTCATCGAAGAGGTGGAGGAAGCCCTGGAGGAAGCAAGCCTCGTAGCTCTCAGTTGCTGGGCACGTGCAGTCGCGAGGTAGGCAGGTAGCCTACTCAAGAGGTAAATGGGAAGAAGTGTCGTGCGGCCATTCTTGGACTTGCTCGAGGTCTTGAATCTAGTGAAGACTAAATCTGCCGGTCGACGTTCAATAAAATGCCTTTCCTGTAGATTCTCATGGGCAGAGGTTACCTGTTCGTGAAGTTCTTGGTGACGAAAACTCTCCTAGAAGTCTGGGACTTGCATCTTATCTGCAAAAGGGACGGTCGATCCTCAAAAGTACATCGACGGATCATGATGTTAAGCTTTGCCGGCCCTGTCAGGAAACATCTGCAAAACACGTATGCGTCCCGGCACAGACTGAGCTGCCCACCCCTGCCGCGCAATTGTGCATCCGGGAATGTGCAGGAGTTCCGGTGCACTAGTGAGGGCATAAGCTCCAAGATCTGCTCAGGAGGCACGTGAAACTCATTGGAACTTGAGTAACGACACCGTCATCGAGGTGCTGTTGGTCATGGCTTCCTGGCACAACAGCATGGGTTTCTTGCAGTCATCCTGTTCACAGCGTCAAGTTTCTTCTTACTGCATGTGATTCGTCTGCAGAGCAAACATGTCTCAGGCTCTTGAGGTACTGATCTTGAATGTCTGCATCGTCTTTCTTGACCGCGTCAGCTCCGGAAGCTTTGCTGCACCTGCCGTACATTCGTTCCCCGGTGTCGCTGTGTCGCCCGAAGGGGATTCGCAATTAAGAAGACTACTTGCAGTTACAGAAACACAGAGAAAGAGAGGGACAACCTCCCCCTCCAAACGCCCTGCAAGCAAGCAAGCAAGCAAGCAAGCAAGCAAGAGACAGGGTGGGGGGTCACCACAGGACACCGCCCTTGCCTCGTCTCAGTATGTACAGTAATGTAGTCTCTCTCCAAACACGAAGATCAGAGTGCGGGAGCAGTGCGGGCTGCTGTGTGCAAGAAGCACCCTTACAGCACTCGCTTTTTTTCAACACGACGAATCCATGGACTAGCATGACGGCTGACTAGCCTGAACGGGACGTGAGCGCTTAAACAACAAACCACTCTGGCTGCAGACGAGTTACCATTTCCCGGATCCAAGATCTGCGGGGGGTCAGTCTTCAAGCCCAAGCACTGTGGAGAAAAGTGCTCCGTTTCGAAGCTTGCCAGTTTAAGTACACAACCTTGCAGATTCTTGGAGCGGTGTCGTGCAGGGGCACACCCAAGCTGGGCTACTCACGGGGAACTACAGTCCCAACTCAGACGCGGTTTCGGGGAGCTGACCCGATGTGTTTTGAAACAGGGGTGGCAACTAGTGCATGCTGACTGTTACAGACCTCAGAGTTCAACTTCGGCGGGAACAACACCCTGGGACCGGCGCAACATGCTTGCGGACAGCCGACTGCTGGACCAGGTGACCCTGGAATGAACTTCGGCAAGTGAGGAGGTAGGAGCAAGCGGACGCCGGGCGGACAAAGCCCCCTCAGGCACGGGAGGGGCCACGCCCTTGCGCTAAGCCGCTAAGCCTGAAGCAAGCTCGGGATCTTGTCCGGAACCGGAACCCACTTGAGACAGGAGCCGAAAAACTTAATTCCGAAACCACGCTCGCCATCGCTGGTTCCTGCCAAGGGGGTCGAGGAGGGGACATACAGGAAGCCAAAGCAGCTTGCAGAGGGACTCCGGGACCGACTACGGCACGGTGCCGGTGTGAGAGACAACATGCTTCAATATGCAAATGAAAGCGAGTACGTGCTGGTGAGGGGCCTTCATGTCCTTAAGTGCCGCCGGGAGACACTACAAGAGCTTGTGGCATTGGTGGCCAAAGAGTACGAGGACGAAGCATGGTGGGCACGGACGTAGAGCTGTGAAAGTTATCGAGAACTACGGCTGTGACCAGTAGGATTGAGAGAAGTTTTGGGTTTGACAGTGTTCTGTTCCCTGTTGAGGGATACGATGCGAGTTGTGAGCTGCAGTGCGAGGATGAAAAGATTGTACAGGCTTACAGAAGTTAGGCTCAGAAGAGCCATTGCGGGTTCACTCTGGTCTGGGTTTTAGAACTAATTCTATGAAAAACTTGTGAAGAATGCGTGTTTGTGGAGAGTAAAGAGAGACTGAAGTGGTCGGTGGGTGTTTTAGGATTGATAAAGATCTGTGTTTATTGTTCGATCCATCGGCGAGAAAGAGGGAACAATGAGCGAGCAATCAGCGATTGATTTTTGAGAAAACAGTGAGTAATGCGAGATTAGTGTTTGCAGAGTGCATGGGCGGGGCCGCACCCTTGCCCAGAGTCACTCTTTTTGTTCATTCATTGTTCGCTTATGTTTCACTCTTGTGTTTATTTGTTTTTCCGTTCACTCGTTGTTCATTCTTTGTTCACTCTTTTTGCCCTCTTCGCGCCCGGCCCCGGCAGTCACCACGAATCGGTCGTAGTGTAGGCTAGACGCAAAAAAATCACAGGTCCACCGCAGATCCGTTTGCCAACAAGACAAAGATTCCTGTGCCGCAAAATCCACAATAAGAAAAAGCGCAAAGAATCAAATACACATCTCAGAAAGCACACGAGTTCTGGAAGCGCAGAATCTGCAATCACAGTAAAGCACAGATTCCAAACAACACACACACAGACGCACAAGCAAAACACGAGAAGCGTGGCACCACTGCTTGAGGTACTTCCACTTCTCCGACGGAATGAGATTCCAAAACAAGGAGGGCAAAGCTCGCTCAAAACAGTAGCCGAACTCGAGGAGCCTCATCTCCGCGCTGTCCTTCAATCCCAAACGAAGTGACAGTGCGCGGCAACCTGCCGGGGGTGCTGGAGTTTCTGTGCCCTATCGCCTGTGAAGACACACAATGAACAAGACTTCGGTGCAGGACTCTCCCTCGTCACAGTTTTTTCGAGCACCTCCTAAATCCCCAGGTGGAAGGCGTTGACATACCCCTTCCGAAAGAGAGATTTCCTGTCTTGCACCTGAGGATGAACTCTGCAAGTTCGATGTGACCTGTGTCGACGGGTGTTCTGCAACACCTCTACTCTACTCCAATGACATTCCGCACTTTTACCTGTTGGAAGCCTCTCTAAGACTCCAAGGGAGCCGATCTCAGACTTGAACTCCGCAAGATGTTCCAGTAGTCCATGCAATCAGGGTATTTGCGTTCAAAACTTTTATCAGGAAAAAGAAATTCAGATTCGCACCGACGCTGCTGTTCCCTTTAGGTTTCGCACGGAATAGACAGAGCACACAATATCCGAAAATTACATGTTCGGCGTCCGTCGAGGCTTCGATAGCTTTCACCTCCGTATTGCCTGTGTGTGTGGTTTACTCGTGTGAATCAAAAGCTAGTAGTAAAACTTCAAAACGACTACCTGGCAGGCTTGCACCGCTTTCACACTCTCGCGACATTCCTGTCGATGTGCCACTTGGCATTGTCCACGGTTGCCCGAAGAGCTGCCTTTTCATCAGAGTCGCCCCTTCTGAGTCTGAGTGTGCTTGAGGCATGGCCTGGTCTTCCATGCGGTTCGTCCGCTGCGTGATCATGATACCAATCTCGGAAGATCCTTGTCAGGAAACAGTGCTCCCCTGACCTATGCTACCTATGGCTCTTCCTTGCAAGTTGACAGAGCTGTTATTTCGGGGTTGGCGGGTCAAGAACCTTCGAGCAGAAAGTGCTGCCACACGACTTTGGGTCACACAATGTGCTGGTCGCGACCTGGGCTGCGGGTCAGACAGGATGCGGCTTGGGACGTTTGCACGTTAAGGGTCTGCACTGCATTGAGGCAAGCATGTGTGTGCTTCACTGACAGCCTATGCTTTATATGGTGACAACTCATTTTCATGACGACGAAGCCAAACTACAACAAGACAAAGGCTTGGAAGTTGGGAGGTCTTGACTGAGGGCGTCTAGCCGAGTCTAGCTTTGATGGCGCTTGGGCCACGAGCGGCAGAAGACTGGCTGACACGATCAGAGTCCTTCTCAGTGCTGGGAAACCATTCCTCAGTTACTAGCTTGTTTCTTTGAGTTCTGGCTCCGCCCAGGTCGGGCAGCCAATATGTTAAAAGGTTAAACTGCAGAGCAGTAGCTCAGCAGGGTGTCAAAACTTGTCTTGCTGCATGAGATTCTGGTCCTTGATTGGCGCCAAGGACAACTGCATTCTAATTCTCACTGCGTTCGCCATGACGCCCATGGCAGGGCTGCAGCTCAGCCAGCATTTGTGTTCGTCTTGATGGCAGTGGCGGCAAAACGGAGTTAAGCAACTGAGGTTGGTGATTGCTGCTGACGGGATGGCAGACACAGGCGCATTGGCACGTGACCAGGTCGGGAGTTCAGGGACGGACTCCCTGCTCCAGGTGTCATATCGGAACCTTTGGCAGACAGTTTGGTGACGTGCTGGCCTTGGAAATTGCCAGTGGCGCGAAGACACTTTGCACAAATGGCCGCCAAGGAGCTATGGTTTTATGATCGGCTTCTCCTGGGAAAAGGCTTTCGCAAGTGCGTCCAATCTACTGCTCCCTGATGCAAAGCCAGCGGGTGATCAGTGCATACCTCGATCAGTGGGATGCCGGGATGCTCATACAAGGATTGGAGAATACGTGGAAGGCGGCAGCAGCGGGCTTACGGCAATAAGAGCTCGGTTGTCTGCAGAATCAATGCTGCAGCGAGCTCCATCCGTGCATTCATATTGCGAGTAAGTGCAGTATTGTTTGCAGGTCATTCCTGCATCACGTTACTCGAGATCGTATGCAACAACTTCAGCTAGCTGCTGGCTAGACACAATCCATGTATTATACAATTGTCAACAGTCGGTGAGCATGCCGCTCGGCATGAATCGTCATTTTCGAACACTCTGCCGTGCATGCACAACTGAAAAGACATGGATTGCGCGTTGCAACAAACACAACAACCCCCCCCGGTCTGCCTGTCTGCTGGAATCGCGACACAACCCCGCGGGCGACCAGCTCAACATGTTTAGGATGAGGGCTTGGGCGGGCGATGCTATTGTGAGGGAAGAGCTTTCGCAAGATGGGCAGGCCCAAGCGGCTGCTCCCGCAAGGGCACATCAGCCACGCACTGCGAAATTCAAGCCTTTGCTTTGGGGCCACCGCTGAAGGTTCCACCGTGAGGCCGCACGGCCCATACGAGTTCTGGACCGGCATTGCCGTGTGCGCAGCTCTCGCCACTGGATGTGCAATAACACCGCAAGAGAGTGTTGATGTCTGGGCTGGCGCAGTACATGTGAGAAATGTGTTGCAGGCGCTGCTTCCGGCAATTCGCTTTTCCCATGCCGCGCAAGTAGCATCAAGTAGCTGCATGGCTAAGGTCGTTGTCATGCTGCCCGGATGGCGTTTCCTGATCCTCCCCAGTGCGCTGAAACCGCTTCCTCCCCGAACGGAGCTCGGGAAAGAGAGCTGAGATGTTTGGCTAGCGGCCAGCTTCTTGTTTACTTCTGTCTTCACGACGGCCTCGGAGGTAGGAGTAAAGGAGAATGGTCTTGGTAGGGAGGAATTGAACAAATTGAACAGGTGCCAGCATTCGTAGAATACGAATGAGGCCATCTCAGAAGTACCGGCGTCCTGTAGCAGCTAAAGTGCAGGCAAGCAGCCTGATCACAGATGTACAAGAGAGCCAATGCATTCGTGCAAAATCGTTCGTCTCAACCGCCCAGACCTCCACTTCCGGCGTGGTTGTGAGTGACCGCGTGTGCTTTCAAGCCGGAGGCGCTCGCTCGTAGCCCGGCGTCATCTGGAAGGCCAGGCCCTTGCGGCCCTTGCGAGCGGTATTTGTCAGCGCGCTGGCCGTCAGGCTCGCTGGCGGCAATTCCAGGTCCTGCAGCCAAGAAGGCAGTGAGGTCGAGACCTCAGCTTTGCTGCTGTCGCCCGTGCAGCTGGCTACTTGCAGCAGCCTCTTGCAGGACCCTGACAGTCAGGTGGACAAAAGTGCACGTCTCAGAAGCCGAAGCATGGTATGACGATGGCGACACCACGCGACACAGTGTGAATCCTTGGGTGCTTCGGCCTCGAGGTTGTCCTCCTGCTCGTTGTGCAGTACCGATTGGTACCTCGCGTTGGCACCTCAAAGCTGGAGATTCAAACAGACAGTCGGTGAGACGGCTTCTCACTGGCTCAGGTTTGCGCTGCTGTGCGGCCGCCCTAGAAACTCTGACAACGTTGGAGAAGGGGGCTCCATGCTGGATTGAAGGTGCCCTAGTCTAGTGATAGTGCAGTGCACAGAGCACTTGATGTTGCGGCTATTGCCGCTGTAGCGGAGGCCCATCTGCAGTAGTGCAACCCGCTCATGGATCAATATAAACCGAATCAAACCGCAAAGCTTGACATTATCAAGCTGCGCACTGAAGAAGTGGAGCTGGGCACAACGACCGAGAACTGAAATTTAGACTTGGCCAAAAATTCCGCGAAGATCCCCGAAGCCTAAATGCTGAATGCGTCCCGCGCTTCTCTAAGTGGGGACACAGTCGTTGTGAAACCTTACCTGCATTGCGCGAGTGCGAAAGTCTAAATGCTCAACGGCACCATGGCCTAAGGCGCCGTCTCTGGAGACATCTGTCCGCAAAGAAGCTCAAGCCCGACACCCAAAATTCTCTGATTTGCATGGCAATGACGTCCTTTGCAAATCAGCTGGCGACCTTTGCTGCACGGCCAAGGCTGCTTTCGGCTGATGAAATTTATTCTTTAAAGGCACCTGCAGCAGTGCATCCTGATATCACGTGACAGAGAGCCCGGGGGCTGTTGGCAGGAAGCTTTGGAGGAAGGCCCTGTCCTTCAAAGCGATCTGGAGTTGGAGAGTGCAAAGATCCTGGAAGGAACCAAGGTTGGCCGTGCAGTTTGGCTTTCTGAGTGTCAGCATAGAAGGCCGCATATAAGAGCCGTGGAAATCCTGTGCTCCGAGGTCCTGAACTCCTGGAAGGACCCCTTGGGCCCTTGCAGCCACCGTCAGAGGGATGAACTCGGACTCCAGTCCAGGAGATCCAAGGAGCTGAGCCGCCCTTGACGGTGAGAACTCGGCCACCGCCTGACAAATCTGAAAGGCGAGAAGCCGAGAGGATTGATAAGAAGGAGGATCATGGAGGATCCATTTAGGTATCATTCGGGGCAAAGATGGGGCCCGGGGCAGAAGTGCCGTGCGAGGCGTGGCTGGATGTCTTCACGGCAATGGAAGCATTGGTGCCTTGTCAAGTTTCGGCACAGTTTTGCGTGTGCTTATGTCGGTATCGATAGAGTTTGGAGCGCGTTTCCACAATCCCGATTCCGGAGTCTCGACTTGCCCGAAGAAGGGCTCTAGTCGTCAATACTTATTGTTCTGGCAGGAGCCAGAACAACTCAAACGGCCCGTGTGATTTGCACTTGATGCAGAGGGGGGATAATTTATCACCTCTGACCATCTCTGACCATGAGTAGCTCTTGCGACGAACGTAGCATCTCGCGTGAAAGTGCGCAGGAAGCGCATCTGGGACATATCACTCGAAGTCCTACGAAGAGCTCAAGGCAGGGAGTGTTTTCCAATATGATCCAAAATCTGCAGCAGCTCTACAACCCCTGCCAAGTCTGTGCCATTTGAACAACATCGATGGGGGACAGGTCCGCTGTTGATGTGGGGCTGGCAGCGAGCTTACCTACACAATCGACACACTCTTTCTCATTTCCTTTTGCTCCCAGGTCGACCCTTGCCCTTCAAGCGCTGCAAGACCCTCTCCTTGACATGTGGTCCGCTCCTGAGACACCGACGGGATCGTGCGGATTCATGTGGACTAACTCCTACTGATTGTGCCAGACTGATCACCTGAATCGTGTCTTTCTTTGCCACAAACACTGGCTGGAGAGAGAGACTGTCATCCATTCAACATGAAAGAATAATTAGCTGGAGTATCTAACATCACCTTCTTCGCGACTCGCTGAGCCATCAGGAGGCAAAAAATGTCCTACTGTACCTGCCCTGCTCTGCATGGTGCGTCAGCGGCACTTATCGTCCAGTGAAGCTTCACATGGTAAGGTCCAGGCGAGAGTTTGCCTTTTATCGGGCGGCCTTTGGGAAGCCTGAAGCTCAGTGAAGCTCAGAGGCTTAGCGCGCGGATCGACGGCTTGCCCGGCAAAGCTAAGCTGTGCAGTGAGATGCGGCAGTCAGCAGCCGTCCATGCATCGGTCAAATGCCAGGCTGCAGGTCATCCCCAGCTGGACGGCTGTTGCATGGTCTTGCTCTCAGATCATGGAGGCGTCCCTGCATCACTGCCGGCTGCGTCCTGAGAGCAGGTTCTCACACCGCTTAGTTCGCCTGTTCGGGGCTGAGAACTGCGAGCAAGCAAGTTTTCAACTTACCCCCCCTCGTCGGCAGTCGGATTGTCGTTGCGTGCATCCACCCGCCAATGGTTGGCTGCTGCATCCAAAATCGAGCAGCGATGGAGCAGTCGTTAGGTGTGCACAAGAGGCAGGTTGACAGGGCAGGGAGCGGGAAGGTATAGCATGTTCAGTGAAGCAGGGTGATTTTGTGTGCCAGCCTGAACGAATGCCTGCACAGCCAATTGCACATATGCATTGGCACCATCCACTTCGTGTTGTCCCACTTTCATTGGGTTCTCGACTTGAACCTGCTTGAGCCTGCTACAGACGTTCGTACCGAGGTGGGGGAACCGCCGCTCCCGGGGTAGAGCGGAACTTAGCGACGTGATGGGTGTACAGCAGCAGCCCAAGCCATGAAAGGGCTGAGAGGAGCAATGCGCCGTGATGTCAGAGATTGAAGGAGAGCAAAGCTGCCGCTTTTGCTTGCAGGTCGAGCCTGCAGGAAGCTCGTATCAATGCGATGGCGACTGCATTGAAGGCCCTGCTTTGGCGCAGCTCTATGAGCAACGAGCTCGCCCTTTGCAATGCAGGTTCTTGTGTGGAGCATTTACATTTGCGCTGTGCCCGGCCCCTGGCCGCCGTCTCTGCGATTTAACTCTCCCATGCCACTGCCGCTGAAGGCTTTACCATGCTGGTGTACGGATTGGTCGATTGCTGCTGTGGGGCCCTATGGAGTTGCAGTATTTTGCAGTATTTTGAATCGATGCATTTGCTTTTGACAGGATTCCGGGAACCACGGCAGTGGTGATCGGCTGGGCACTCAGCCTGTAGTGCCACCATTCCCCATGGATCCCCGCATCACCCACATGCCCACGTTACCGCTGCGATTACGGGGTAAACATCATCCCGTCGCCGACTATGTGCAGACTGTCATGGCTGCATCTGCCTAGTGGCGATAGGGGAAGCCCGCCAATTCGCTCTACCAGTTCGAAATCTGGGTTGGGTCTTGCATGGCCTTGCGAACCGCCGAAATCTTGTTGTTCGGCCGGTGTGGTGCTCTTGCCAAGGGTGGGTTGGCCGCGAGATCGTCGCCAACATGATTCTCGGCTTGTTGTAGTGGGTTGCACGCTGTCAACCTTCGAGAAGATTTGGGCAAACGCCTCTGCACAATCTGCTGCATGTGCACACCGAGGATCAGTGGCGTTGTGCTACACTTGACACAGCCTTTTGCACAAGGTTGCACAAGTGATTTGTGCTTCTGAAAGTGACACATTGTGCATGCCCATGCTTTCTTGCATGCATCCAGATACATCCTCGTTTCCCCGAGAATAACGGTTCTCCTGCATTGTGCAGGCGATTGGGTGTGTTTGGATGGTACATCCATCGAACCCTTGGCATGAGTTGGTTGGAGTGCATCATGTTTCCGGTGGGCTTGGCGATGCTGTCGAGGGGAATCTCCTGTGGCAGGACGGATGGGTCCAAGACGTGGGAAGTTTCTACACCAAGGTCCAGCCGCTTGCAGAAGACAGTTGTTGTTTGCGTGACTGAACGCTTGGACGCGTGCCAGGTGGTTCAGTGGGACAAGCGTCCCATCTATGTACCAAATTATAAGCTGATGCCCCTTGCCTCGATAACAGATGCTCGCCCCTGCCAGTCGAAGCTGTTCACTTTTTGTTTCCAGCCAAGGTCCATGAATGTGCAGAACAACTCCCGAATGACGCATCGCCGAATCAAGTACGACCTAAACCTCAGGCCAGGTTTGACCGAGAGTCGAAACAGGCCAGGCCAGGCAACTTGCCATGCGCATGCCACAGACTTTGGACAGGCTCCGTGACATCCCGAACATCCCCCAGATCGTTCGCGACATGCAGGAGATGCGGCAGTGCCCCTTTCCTTTCACTGCTGGCTTGTGATATCCTGTTAGGAGATGATCAATGAGCACGAAGACATTGACAACATCCAGCCCGGGACTTGCTAGGGTGGTTCAGCATGCGGCACGAAGACATGAAGAAGCAGAGGCATCGCTTGGTACGTTGGCGCGGATTGGGCGAGTACTCTGCCAGAGCCTTTTGAAACTGAGCTGAAGGATGCTGAAGGCTAGTGCCATGATGCAAGATCCAAGAACTTGTTCCCAGGCGACCATCTGGCTTTCTTGCTACACGAAGCCCAGCATCGAGGCAGCCTGCCGGAAGTTTGAGTTTGCTAGTGCAGCTTGGGCAGAATGCAGGGCATTCGACTGGCGTCTTACACTGCGATCCAGCAGTCCGTGCCGTCCCTGCTGAGCATCAGCAATCCTGACCGATGGGACATCATTTTCACCCATGCTGGGCACTGTGCTGGCACTCCAGGTTCTTGAGCGGTGTTCACAGATTGTTTACAAGTTGCAGACTCAGAGATACTTCGCACTAACTTGAAAAGCATGATGGCTGCGTCCATTGTTTTGCTCCTTGTGCGAGGCATGATGCTGCTTTTGCCTCCATAACAGATCGCAGCTTGACTGCATTTGCGGAACCACACTAGGTCTTGCATGGTTTGACGTGAGAAGCCGATAGCCAATCGTATGCCAGGAAATCCCCAAGCTGGAGGCCAGGCACATGTTCGCTTGTACAGATTGAATGAAGAAGAGGCAACCAGGAAGCACATCGATGCAGGCACCAGGGCTGTGCCCTTCGGTCAGATATTCTCCGACAGCGCCTTATTTCCGAGTCATTAAAGCCGCCTGGAGTTGAGTCAGTCGAGTCTGCTTAGAGATTCCCAGCTCAAGGAGCCTTTCAGCAGTGCTCGTGAATCGCAGCTCGAGTCCCGCGAGGAGGCCGCCAGAATGCACCCGTTTAGGTGTAGGATGTTTGGCATAGTTGAGGTATACATTCCCTCACAGGCCTCATATAAGGCAAAATCCCAGCATGTTGCTATAGTTCTGGAAGTTCTGGCTGCCAGAAAATCCACCACCCACGTTGCTGAAGATATCGCCGCATGCCGCTTGTGACGTGGGACAGGTTTTGCGGCAACGGGAGAAAGACATCAAGCAGAGTTGCCCTGAGTTTTTGTTGGTGCCTTCTTTTCCGGGCCAAGCGAAGCCAGATTGGTATAGACGGTTACTTGAATTGAGAGACCTCACCTGTTGACGATAAGGCGCGAGAGAGAGCTGAGTCAGCAGCAGGAGGCTTCTGCAATGCTGCCACAACGATCTTTGAGATCGTTTCGAGTTTCGAGTTGGCTGCAGGAACAGGACAAAGCCGCCAAAGATATTCAGCACGCAAAGGAGAAACAGAAGCAGTTGCTGGAGCAGGCACGCAGGGCGATGCAGGGCGTGCTGCGTTCAGTAAAAAGACTGGAAAGCGGACATGACTGGCAGGTAATCCAGAAAAGCATGGATGTGCGGACTGGCCAGGCCAGACATTTCCAGTTGCAAGCAGTTCGCACACTGGCGTCGCGAGGGTCCACAGCATTTGTCACACAGGCTCTTCCGGAAGATGTTGATCCGATGGCCCATGCCTTGCGTGCTGCAGGAGCTGACCCACCCACCGTAAAGCTCGTGGTCAGGTCTATGGAGCCGCGGCACAGTGGGACAAGGCCGCTGAAGAGGAGATGCTGCTTGCTCAGATTCCGTGCGCTCAGGCATCAGATGACATGGCACGAATATTTTTCTGTGGCACTCTCGAGGCCTGACACTGGCAGCTTTGCATGCGTTTGGGTAATTCAGGCTTGACTATTCGCCTGGAGATCACGACAGAGACGTGCCTGCCCAAGTGAAGTTGCCAACCTACCAGGGCCAGTTCGGTGCCTCCTCAATAATGGACATGGGCCATGTGCAGTTTTCGCCCGGCAGCAAGAGACGATGGAGAGTTTTTGGGGAGAGGCCACGATGCCCCTGAAACAAAAGGGGGCTATGCATAGGACTAGGACCTGGGACGCGAAGACAACCCGTGTGTTGCAATTCAAGTTTGAGACCCAGACAGGTCATCGAAAGCCAGCACAAAGAACTAGCCGACGCAGAGGCAAAACTGCTAGACTTGGGCAGCTGTAGAATTCAGAAGCCGCGCCGATATGAATGGTGCTGGGCAATGCCGGCAATGCTTGACACACGATGCAGGTGCAACGCGACAGCATGGAGGTCAGATCCCGAGTGAAAGCAGATCGACAAGCAAGCTTTCCGTTGTCAAAGATCTGCAAGGCAGAAGGTGAGCACCGCACGCTCTCAGATGCGCTGGAGGCAGCAGAGGCGCGGAGTCTCGATAACACCACAGTCTCGGGGCTCGAGCATATCAGACGAGCGTTCAAAGTCTTACTGTACCCTGAAGACCGGCTCCGACAACTTTGTGGTTCGTGGGGGGAGTCCAGTCACGATGCCCGTGGAATAATACATCTGAGTGCATTGATACCATGCGAAGCCGACGCGACTGATCCTGCTCAACTCCCAAGCCCACATGTCGTTCTCGAGAAGCAAGTTCCCAACATGTCAAGTACCAGCTGTGACGGTGACAGAACATGTGGTCATGTCATGGCGCGGGCCCTAAGTACTTCTTGCCTGGAGCTACTCGTCGACAAAGCACTGGCCAAGCCGAATGCTGGCCGAAAACACCGAACGACCAAAACGAATGCTTGAACACCTCGCGGAGATATCCGTGCCGAGAATGGACTAGCGAACCTCAATGCAAGGCAGACGCCCTTCAAACGGGTCTTGGGATTTTGGGGGGTTGCACCACATGGAGTAGACAAGGCGTGTGTGCAGTAAGAGAAAGCCCCCAAAGTCATTAATGAACTCCAGTCTATCAGCAAATGCCTTTCGTTCTTGACCAATGGTATGAAACGACGAGGCATTGTCGCAAGTTTGAAGACTTGACAGGCACTGCGTATTTTATTGATATCTGAAATTCCTTGGTGGTGGCGTGTGCTTCACATCACCAGGCCGCCTCTATCACATTGACGTGATCATGTTACCTTCAGACTAACTACTGTACGGGTGCAAACTACCAGACCCGGACCGTTCCGAATTTTGCATTCTGGTCATGCATCCGCAGAGACACCCTAAACCCACCTCTATGTAGCTGTCTCTAGCTTGAGGTGGAACTCCGAGCCGTGGAGGTTCCGGATTTCGGTCAGCTGTTGTGCTTTGCAGAACCCTGGGTGATTACCTCGAACGAAGGAGGCGGCACAACAGAAGGACGAGCAGCAAGAAGAAGGTTGGGCACGCACTTATGTGCAGGGCTCACATTTCGCTGTCAGAGATTCGGGCGACCGGGAGAATCTTCGGGGTCAACACGGAACGATGTGGACGCATCCATGATCGGCATCCATCTGCCTGTTGCCTGCAGGAGCCGCAGACCATGCCTCTGCCTCAGCTGTCCAGAGACCTGAAAACCGAAAGCAAAATTAGCAAAGTGACACCACGGGACCTCAGAGCGAGCCGATTGGAAGTGAAGGGGGGGTTGCACCTGAACCACCTCAGGAAGAGGCGGGCAGAAAGAAAGAAAGAAGTCTGATGAGGGATTGCTATTTAGGCTCTAGCTCCTGGAACGAGTCAGCTGTCCTGGCGTGACGTTGCAAGCCAGTTGCAAAAGTCTCTAGTCGTAGCTCCTTCTCTGGTTGGATTCTGCAAGTCGTCATCCCGCTTTGCTTAAGGCATCCACCAAGGCAGCCCACTTTGCCGGACAGTCCTCGCAATGCCCTGTGGAACGAGAAGATCTCCCTGTCCACGAGACCACGCAGGTCGTAGAAGCGGAGCAGCACGTTGGGGAAGGAACGCGACAGAGGCGAGGACATCCACATTGGAACAAGCAAAGAGGGTAGGGCGGCGCGAAAGCGACTTTGCTTTCGAGCTGTGCATGCTTTGCCGGAGTAGCAGAACGAGACTAATGACCAGAGCGAGAGCCCAATCCACATGCAGAATTATAGAGTTTTTATAGTTTTTTTTTTTTTTTTTTT